>CACSLK010030184.1:8998707-9034966 GCA_902706635.1 Striga hermonthica | reverse complement strand
AAACCTCACAGTTGTGTTCGAACAAGTCATAGACACCAAACCCCTCATGAAGCAAATACATGGCCCGATGGACAACGGTCTCGGGAGAATCGGATTGTGCAGTTGAGCACACGCCTCCTCGGAATTTGATAACAAAGGCAAGTGTGCTCGAGCTGTACTGAAAACGGTATAAACTTCCATCTCCGAGGAAACAATTCAAGCAAGACATAATCACTCCACTCCCATCTTTTCTGAAATCACAGTCGGGGATACCTAAACAGGTTGTTGCTCGGGAACTTGGGATTGAGCTTGAGAAACATGAGTTGGAGCCACTGGAAGAACTTGACAAGCTGGAGCCATTGGAAGAGCTTGACGAGCTGGAGCCATTGGAAGAGCTAGATTGCTGGTCCTGAGTGAAGTGGACGACTTTGTCACGGCCCACGTAAATGCCTATAAGATACAATGGTTTTGATTAACAAAAAAGATCGTCAAAAAACAATATAAATGGATGGATGATTCGAAGACTTAAATGATAACACACAACCTAATCAGACTAAAACTTCACTTTGGCATGCATCAAACAAATTACCTAAGATCGACAGTTCTCTGCTTGAGGGACAATTTGTAAAAACAATGTACTTGTAGTTTTTAAAACATAAAAGTAGTGGGGTTTGCCTTTATTTTACCATGATCTCAGATAGTTGTAGCTTCAAAACACAATTGCTTTTCCTTTTAGCCCTTGATCAATATAAGAATTTGGTACGAAAGATTAGAAAATTACAAAAAAACGAAACGATTCGGTTTGAAGAGCAAACGGCGATTCATCAAGTCCAATACCAGATTTTCCAACAAGTGTTACCAGGAGCTCATAAAATAGTCAAGAGAACCGCCCACATAAAATCTGATACAAAAACTTCATAATTAACAACATGGCTACTGCAAATCATTCTCAGTATCATCATCTTCATCAACCCGACAAAAATATATGAACAAGCACGAAAACATAGAAGCTTTGAAAAAAAAAAAGGTAAAAGGGAAAAGAAAGGAACCATGGTGAGAGTAAATGAAAGCCGTCCTATAAGTGTAGATATGGTCCCCTGCTTCTAAATCGTTCCTCGACACTCTGTGTGAGATGAAACCCATTGCATTTGTCTTCCTTTCTCGTCCAATTTCGACCTAATTTCTACATAAACCCTAATAAATGTATCGTCATAGCAAAAGGAAGATGAAGAATTAAAATGCGACGGTCATATCCATGTCGTTTCGACTTTTGGAGTTCTACAAAAATTTGAATGCACGAAAAAAAAAAAAAAAAAAATTAGATTGGCGTCGCCCGGACTCGAACCGGAGACCTTCAGTGTGTTAGACTGACGTGATAACCAACTACACCACGACACCAATTTTGGTGAACTTTTGTATTTATTACATGAATGATGATATTTGCATTTGTCTCGACTGCAATAAAATGCTATAGTGAATGAAAGACAGTCAAATTAGGAAAGTAAGAGCATCTGTTGTCAAATGTCAAGTGAACAAAACAAATGTTTAGATATAATGTATTCATATTTATCTCTTCTTTCGCAGCCTAATTTTGTGTGACATGGCTTGACAATAGTGAAGCTCGTTGTTTGAAATCACACAGTGTCTTTGACGGTATGAGTCAAAAAAAAAAAAGGCAAAATTGCATTTTGTGCCCTGTAACTATGCGTGTGTGGCAAATGTGGACAACTTCTTTTTGGTTTGGCAAAAGTGCCCCAAAACTTGTTAAAACCTGGAATTCGTGCCCAATTTACCTACAAGTAACCGGAATTGATCGGTTTTTCGTGTGGCAAAACAGGACAGTAACTTGTTAAAATTCGAAATTTATGTCCAAATTGAACACGAATTTCGGGTTTTAACAAGTTTCATGGTACTTTTGTCAAACCAAAAAGTAATTGTCCACATTTGCCACACACCCCTAATTACAGGACATAAAATGCAATTTTACCAAAAAAAAAGTCTAAAAATCTGTAGAATCGTGGAAAAAAAGTTTGGAAAACCTGATTGAATGATACATGAACACATATGTGTCTCCAGTATGTTTAAAATTGAAATTTGAGTTTCAAAATATGTTTAAAATCAAGATTTGAGTCTCCTGTTTAAAATCAGAGATATAAAGACTAAAAGAATGATGGTTATATTTAACATTCTCAATTTGTTGTAATGATGTGGAATAACAATTTCGTACTCAAGATATATGCTTGTTAACTTGTTATCCATATATTGATGTTACAAAAACTCATTCAATTTATTAAAATCTTAAAAATCAGTTTAACTTGAATGTTTTAAAAAATAAATATCATAGTCAAGAAGAATGAAAGAAAGAAAGTGCATTGTCCGCGTAGTATTTGCTTGTTGCTAATTGTACTGTCAACATTGATATTAAGGGGATCAGTTATCCAATTATGTACAAACACGTGGCATGGATATTTTAACATTCATATTCATACATTGAAGATGCTCTAATAATCAATATAATATTTTTACATATGTATTTGCTTAAATATATAGATTTTTTATTCTAAGGATATTTTTTTTTAAATATCCTCCCTATATCCTCCCTATATATAATTTCTGAATGCGCTGAGCCTACGTGGCTGCTTCTGGTGCTTCGGAATCCTACTTGGCGAAGAATCATGCTTCGTAATTAGGTTTGGACAAATAATATTGATATATTAATAATAAATAATCTAGGTTTGGACATTCCATAAATATTATTTATCTAACTTAGGTATTTTAATATCACTTGTACTAATATAACCCTTTAATTATTTGTAAATTTGCATAGTGAGGCACCAAGTGACTAATATATCCCCGACTTTGATTTGTTTCTTTCAATTAGCTATTGAATTGTAAATGTATTTTAAAAGTTGATAACTTTTGTATTTCTTATCGGTTTTACATATATTATATATCAAATTAATCATCTCTTGATGATATTCGGTTTGATATCCATATTGTATATATGAAATAAATAAATTATATTTATCTTTATAATAATAAAAAATAATAATATTTATTAAAATTTATTAGAAAAATAAAATTATTTATCAATTGATATATTTATTTTTAATGTAGTTATATGTTGTAAGTTAAAAATTATTATAATATAACGCAGGTAAGTCGTACAAATAGAAAGTGTTATACTATGTATATAATAATATATATTTTTTTGTAAAAGATATTTAAATTTTTAACTACTTTTTCACATTAATTTAAGACTCTAAGAAAAAAAATTAGCAAGCACCATGTAATACACAGGTATTATACTAGTTGAAAGTAAATTTAAAACAAAATGGTCCAATTATTGGCCATTTCTCATGGCGTTCAATGGATTTATGATTGATTCTTAGGCAGCGGTTCATTCAACAAAGTAAACCGGTTTATTTGAGTATTTTCGGTCCAACCGGTTGAAAACTTTTACAGCACTCAACAAATTACCTCTTCAGCTATCAAGCAACTCACTGCAAAAACAAAAGCAACGCAGAAAAGCAGAGAATCTTTATGGCCGAAGCCCTCCATCTCTTCCACACATCTGCTGCCGAGTTACCCAATTTATCGTTCACCTCACGCCAAATTCTCCTCCTCGCGATCTTTAATTATTCTCGGCTTTACTCTGCAGTCAGGTTTGCTCGCTTTCTTGATTAATTTGTGAGATTAGGTCAATATGTATGTGGCTTTATCGAATTCATCTTGGGTAGTGTTCTTGAAATCTGTTTTCGACATGCTGTATATATGTTAGACAGTAAAATTAGGGTCTTTGAGGTTGTTTTATAACTTCAAAAGCATAAATAAAATAAAGAGAGATGCTACCGTCCCGCTACGGAACCATTCCGTCGGAGTTTGTAACCGTCGGAATAGTTGATCTAACGGTTACAAATCCTGAAGAAAAAGGGAGCAAAAATAATTTGGGAACTCTGTTAATTTTCTGGGAAAAACTCAAATGTTATTTTTGTCCGCGGTTCATATGTATAGCCCGCGGGTAATTGAATTACATTTGGTTCAAGACGACACCGTTTTGGTACTAGCGAAAATAATCCCACTAAAGGAAGAGTCGTAAAGCGACTTCTGCCCACAAAACAGAAAACACAACTTTAGCATGAAACTAAAAAATACAATGTAGATCACATATTCATCACCCCCCCGTCAAGTTGGAGCAGGGGTGAGAAGCACCATGCCCAACTTGGATATTAAAGAAGCAAAGTGTGCAGCAGGAAGGATCTTAGTGAGGACATCTGCAAATTGGGCCCGAGTAGGAACATAGCGTGGCTCAATGAAACCCTCCTTGAATTTGTTGCGGACAACGTGGCAATCGATCTCGAGGTGCTTGGTACGCTCGTGAAACACCGGATTTGCCGTGATGTGCATAGCAGCCCGATTGTCACACCACATAGTAATAGGCAAGCTGGGAGCAAGAAGCAAAACAGTAGCAACTGCATGAATCCATTGTAGCTCGCAAACAGTTGCCGCCATGGCCCGGTATTCTGCCTCCGCCGATGAACGAGAAACAGTGGACTGTTTTTTGCTTTTCCAAGAGACTAAATTGGGTCCCATGAACACACAATATCCTGTGATAGACCGTCGTGTGTCCTTACAAGCCGCCCAGTCGGCATCACAGTAAGAACTGAGATCAAAAGGACCACTGGAGGAATAAAAAAGCCCAAGAGAGGAAGTACCCTTAAGGTATTTAACAACATGCAGAGCAGCAGACATGTGATTAGTGAAGGGATTAGTAACAAACTGACTTAGCTGTTGTACGGCATAGCTAATGTCGGGCCGAGTAAGGTTGAGGTAAAGTAGCCTCCCAATGACCCGTCTGTATTGATCTGGCTCATCCATAGGATTCCCATCAAAGCTAGAAAGTTTCAGCCCATGTGGAAGAGGAGTAGAAGGTTCTTTGCAGTCAAGTAACCCAAGATCCACAACCAAGTCTGTAATATACTTTTGCTGGCATAACCCAAGTCCCTCAGCACTCCTGGTGATCTGTATACCCAAGAAATACTTAGCATCCCCCAGATCTTTGATCGTAAATTCCTTGTGCAAAAACTCCTTCAAGGAACTCATAAGAGCAGTGGAAGAACTAGTAAGGAGAACATCATCTACATAAACAAGCATTGCCAGAAATTCCCCATCCTTGTGTTGTGTAAAGAGACAATGATCCTGTGAAGACTGCTGCAATCCAAAACTCAAGAGCTTCTTTGACAATTCTGAGTTCCACTCACGAGATGCCTGCTTTAAGCCATATAAACTCTTAAGAAGTTTACAAACTTGCCCTTCTTT
This sequence comes from Striga hermonthica, assembly GCA_902706635.1. Classification (NCBI taxonomy): domain Eukaryota; kingdom Viridiplantae; phylum Streptophyta; class Magnoliopsida; order Lamiales; family Orobanchaceae; genus Striga; species Striga hermonthica. The sequence continues at coordinate 9,029,668 of CACSLK010030184.1, read as the reverse complement.
AAACCCTGAATAACCCTGTGGTGGCTTCATAAAAACTTCTTCATTGAGATGCCCATGTAAAAAGGCATTATTTACATCCAATTGCCACAAGCTCCAATTTTTCATTGCTGCTAGAGCCAAAAACATTCTTACTGTTACCAATTTGGCAACAGGTGAGAAAACCTCAAAGAAATCTACACCCTCCACTTGGTTGAATCCTTTAGCTACCAACCGTGCTTTATATCTTTCCACTTCTCCATTTGCTTTCCTCTTAATCTTGTATACCCATTTGGATCCTATAGCCTTTTTTCCGGGTGGCAGGTAGCACATTTGCCATGTTTGATTGGCTTCCAAAGCTTGTAATTCTAAATCCATGGCCTCCACCCACTTGGGATGATGTCTGGCCTGCTCATAACTCAGTGGCTCCTCCTCATGTGCTAAATTTACCAAAAATTCATCTGTAGGAGTGTGCTGTGTATGCTCATCATCATCACAGACAAAATCTTTCATCCACACTGGTTTAGTTCTTAATCTCTGTGGTCTAAGTGTTGTATGTTCTGTGGGTTCCCTTGAGTGAGTGGATGTTAAGTCTGTCATTAATTGAGGGGTGTCTGGAAAGTGAGACTCTTCATGATGTGGTAAAGGTGTCACTGTTGAAGTTTCCATCCCTGCTTGTGGATGAAAAGGAAATTTGTCAGGGAAAAATACCACATCTCTGGAGACAAATCTCTTCCCTTCATCAAGATCATAGAGGTAGTATCCTTTGTATCCCACCAGATAGCCAATAAAGATGCATTTATGAGATCTAGTATCAAACTTTCCTTTGAGAGGAGAGGTATTTGCAGCATACACTAGACATCCAAAAGGTTGCAGTCTGTTATAGTCAGCCTCCTCTCCATAAATCTTTGCAAAAGGTGTGCTCCATCCTAGAGCTGAGCTAGGGAGTCTATTGATTATAAATGCAGCAGTCAACACAGCATAACTCCAAAATAACAAAGGCAGACCAGACTGAAATAGAAGCCCCCTTGCAATTTCTAGGAGTTGTTTGTGCTTTCTTTCTACCACCCCATTTTGTTGGGGTGTGTAAGCACAACTTTTCTGGTGAATAATTCCATTCTTAGCCAAGAGATCCTGACATTTCTCTCCAATAAATTCCATTCCATTGTCACTTCTGACTTTCTTGATCATTTTCCCAAACTGCCTTTTCACCATCAAAAGAAATTTCTCAATAAAACCCACTGTTTCCCCTTTAGTTTTCATCAGGTAAATCCAAACACCTCTGCTGTAATCATCTACTATAGTGAGAAAATATGGTGTATTTGTGAGATTGTCCTCTCTGCAGGGCCCCCATATATCCACATGGATTATTTCAAAAATATCTGTAGATTGTATTTTGCTTAAAGGAAATGGTGCTCTATGTTGTTTGGACTTGAAACATATCTCACAGTCCTTCAATGTGGCTTTCTCATTGCAATGTCCCTTCAAAAAACTGATATGTTGCAGTACACCTAATGAAGCATGCCCTAGAATTTTGTGCCACTTCTCAAGAGAAACACTGCAAGCAACTTGGCTTTCCTTCTGGTTTTCATTTGTGGACAGTATATACAGCTTTCCTTGCAAGTTACCATATCCCACCTTCATTCCAGTTTGTTCATTTACAAATATGCACTGATTGGAAGTAAAAGTGCACTTCAAATGTGAAGCTCCACACAATTGTGTGACTGAGAGAAGATTATACTTGAATGAAGGTATATACAACACATCACTCAAGGTCAAGTGTTCAGTTAGTTCAACTTCACCTGCTTGAATAACCTCTTTGACACTCCCATCTGGCAGGTAAACAGTGATTGGTTTTGACAGGGTAGCCACATTTTTCATTAGGTTCTTGTCAGTGCACATGTGCTTGCTTGCTCCTGTGTCAATCACCCAAGCTTTCTCTCTAATGCTGTCATACAAAGATAAGGCATAGTCTCTCTGATTTGTGGCAAAGTTAACAAAGTGTTCCTCCTCAATTACTGTATGACCACTTCTCCCAAGGATCTTAGCTACTTCTTGTGCTAGCTTAGTTATGTCCCCCATTGAACTAGAACTTCCTCCAGACAATATTTGAGGATTCTCTTTGGCTTCAGCTACATTGGCCATTCCTTTCATTTTATTATCCTTCATCTCCTTAAACCAATCAGGATATCCATGCAACTTGAAACATGTAGCCCTTTCATGCCCCTTCCATCCACAGTTATCACATGTCAATTTGGCCCTTTCTTCCTTTGACATCCTTTGTCCACCTCTGCCTCTACCATATGGAGGTTGTGCATTGGACATTCTACTGTTACTGCCCCTACCATATGGTGCACCTGTTTTAAAGGCCATGGCCATTCCTGAGTTAAAATCCTCACCAGCAACCTGTACTGACCTCTGTCTTTCAGCTGACAACAACATAGAATATGCTTTGCTAACAACAGGCAGTGGATCCATGAGCAATATCTGATTCTTAACATGATCATAGCTTTCATTTAAACCCATCAGAAACTGCATCAGTTTGTTCTGCTGGTATTGCTCATCTAGCTTTTTTCCAATATCACATTTGCAGGTTAAATGAGGCACTAAACATCCATATTCTTCCCACTTCCTTTTCAATTTATTAAAGTATATCATAACTGAATCGCTTCCTTGTTTTAAATTGGAAATTTCCCTTTGAAGCTGATAGATCAAAGGACCATTGCTTTCACCAAAACTCTGACATATTTCTTCCCACAGTTCTCGAGCAGTCTCAGCATAAACAAATCCATCAGCTATATCCTTACTAATTGAATTTAAGATCCAGGAGATTACCATACAATCGACTTTCTTCCATTTGATGAAATCTGGATCATCTGCATCCGGCGGTTGAATCGATCCATTGATAAAGCCTATCTTCGTCTTCGCTCCGAGTGCTATCATCATCGATCTTTTCCATGTCAGAAAATTGGCTCCCGTCAATGGATGTGATACGAGCTGAATCCCAGGGTTATCTGATCCATGTAGGAACAAAGGATTTTCTTCACGATTTTCTACTGCTCTCGTGTTCAGTAGTGGCCACGCTTCATTGTAATTGCGATTCGCCATTGATGATCTCGTTAAGTTTCAGCAAGCTCAACCTGCTCTGGATACCATGAAGAAAAAGGGAGCAAAAATAATTTGGGAACTCTGTTAATTTTCTGGGAAAAACTCAAATGTTATTTTTGTCCGCGGTTCATATGTATAGCCCGCGGGTAATTGAATTACATTTGGTTCAAGACGACACCGTTTTGGTACTAGCGAAAATAATCCCACTAAAGGAAGAGTCGTAAAGCGACTTCTGCCCACAAAACAGAAAACACAACTTTAGCATGAAACTAAAAAATACAATGTAGATCACATATTCATCAAATCCCGACAGAATAGTTCCGTAACGGGACCGTAGCATCTCCCTAAATTAAAATGGCTAAATCTTCCATTATCATATGGTTGCTTAGTAGGGGTAGAGATCGCCCGAAAAAATCTCTGTAGTAGTTATATGAAAAAAAGCTTTAAATTTTAATTTATTCGACTTGGGAGTTTTCTCAAATAAGAAAAAATCCAGTCTTTGTCAATGTTGAGTGTCCCATTTGTGTTTGTTCTTAATCTAGTTAAGCAACTTTGGAGCCAAGCCATATTGTGGGGAAAGGTTTTGGCAAAGTGTATGTGTGAAATTTGTCTTTTGCAAGTTGATGAGTATTTTTGTCTGTTATAATCCAGTTGACATATTAGAAGTCATGAGTGATCCAATTGATTTGAGTGGGGATGGAGGTGTCTTGAAGAAGATACTCCGAAGAGCAAAACCTGATGCTGTTGCTCCGTCTGAGAGTCTTCCGCTTCTTGACGGTATCTATGCTCAATACTGATACTTTTCATGTTATTTACTGTGATTATTTGAAATTTGAGCCCAGTCGCATATGTGCAAAATTAAATGGGCACAACTTCAGATTATTTTTTTTCCCCAAGTGGACGATGGATAAATGATAATCATTATTTGGTGAACTACAAGATGTTGATTGCCTTTTATGAGGATGTTATTATTAGTCGACATTATTTTTCCATTTTAATTTAGAAGAAATAAATGTATAACATTACAGTCATATAGTGCATCTTTCTATTTTTTTCCTTTTGCTGCATTTCAATGTATATTTCTTCCTTTTATTTTTTTGTTTGTATTTTGCATTGGTTATAAGCTAGTTATGCTCAATTTGTCTTCACATGTGCTAACGGGCCACTCCAGCTTGTTACTTTTTCCTTGGCATTCTATATTTGAAAATGTTACTAGAAAAAAGAAGGAAGGAAAGTATGAGTTTTGTTTATTTTCGAACAGTTCATTATGAAGGGATTCTTGCTGAGACCGGTGAAGTTTTTGACACCACAAATGAAGATAATACAATCTTCACCTTTGAGTTGGGCAAGGGATCTGTGATTAAAGCTTGGGATATTGCACTGAAAACCATGAAGGTCAGTTTTGTGCATCTAATAGCTAATAGTTCTTGTCATTCCATTGAGTTCTCAAACCCTCTTCTATGTTTCAGGTTGGTGAGGTTGCACAAATAACTTGCAAGCCAGAATATGCATATGGCAGTGCTGGTTCCCCTCCTGATATTCCCCCCGAGTAACATACTGTTTCCTTCTTTAACCTTAATTGCTTCATTTGAAGTAGCATTTATTTTTTTTAAAGCGTGGATGAGTATATATTTTTTACTCCGCTGTAGCTGAAAGAAACTACCGGATCCAATTATGAGGTTTTTATACAGGGATAAACTTTTCTAGAATCTGATCTTGGACAAAAGGGTTGCTGACTTGCTGTAGAAAACATTCTTGCATCATAAATTGAAAAACTGAAAATGTTTTGAATGAATGATTCCTTATAAATCGGTAACATAAAACCTGTCTGTTAAAACATGTGAATATTTTTTGGGTAAAAAAAATCTACTACTTAAGCTTATTGGTTTATGGGTTGAAGTTGAATGTTGTGCACAAGTTAAATGGTTTCCCTAAATCTTTCTTTGTTTATTTAGACAAAGATTCATGTACGTTTCAGTGACCTGCTATTTTCCTTGAGAAATTCTTTTCAAACTGTCTCCCTTCGAAATAATTTAAAGGGAAAAAATAACAAGATGGCTTCCGTTGCCTCTTGAATTTGAATGAGAAGTGGAAAACGAAGGGGGTACTCATTCATGTTAAAATGGGTTTTGTAGAAAAAATCCCCTTAATGGGTAAGATAAATGAGAGCCAAATTTCTTGGTACTTATTGGTCCATTTTAGGTACTAGAGCTCCTCGTTAATATAGCAACCAGACACATTCTTGTTTAGCTAATGTCAGGTGTAATTAGGTCTTATATATAGTTTATATGATCAATTTATAGTGAATTTAATGACACAAGTTATACGGGAGACACTCTCATATTCGGTTGGGGAAAGAACCACCTATCTATGTTAGGTAACAAATTTAAAGTATAATAACTTGACCTTATTCAGCATTCAAAGTTCACATATAGAATAAAATTATTGTTGGATTTATGGCTTAATCTGGGCTTTTTGTGACTTTCTATCGGAAAAAAGAATTGGATATTGGATAATCTGGGCTTTTTGTGGCAATTTTTTTATTTTTACAAGAAGATTAATAATGAATGTATGAAAACCACGTTCTGAGTTAAGTATGAGCTTCTTCTGATTTTGTTAAATAAGTTGAACTCTTGAATGGGTAAATTGCCTCTTCTTCAAAAGACCCGTTCTACATGCTTATAATCCACCCTCACGTAATTTTCAACAATACAAGACATTAGTTGAAAACAAATCTTTCGTGAGATTTAAATTATTACTTTTTGACATAGGTTTGAATTTTATTTATGCAGCTCGACACTAATATTTGAGGTTGAGTTGGTGGCTTGCCGACCTCGTAAGGGCTCTAGTCTAAGCAGTGTGTCGGATGAGAGAGCTCGGCTGGAGTAAGTGTTGGTTATATACTTTCAATTTGTGGATGGAATAACTATTTTGTTTTTCGCATTGTGAGGATAATGCAAACATAAACTATCCAGGCCCAATTACAAAACACAAAACAGTTCTGGTTATTTTTGCAACATTAGAAAAATATTCTCCCTTAGTATTTCGATTCATCTGATAGCCTCATGTTTGAGGAAGCTATTTGTTAAAAAAAAAAAAACCAAATATAAAAATGGTATATTTTTAGTTTTGTGAGATACCTGGGTTTTCTTTTTCAAATTTCAATCAGTCAATGTAATCAACCCATGTTTTATTTAGCCTCGTCATAATTTCTATAACTTCTGATATTAGATAGGTAAGAACTACAAAATGCTTTTTTCAGGGAACTTAAGAAGCAGAGAGAAATTGCAGCCTCGGTTAAAGAGGAAGAAAAGAAGAAAAGAGAAGAAGCAAAAGCTGCTGCGGCCGCTAGGATTCAAGCCAAACTTGAGGCCAAGAAAGGTCAAGGCAAGGGCAAGGGTAAAGCTAAATAAGAAACAAGCATATTAAAAGTTATCTTTCTCGTTTTAGTATTCTGATCCTACAATAAAGGAGCTAATAAAGCCTCTTATTAGCTTTTATATCTTCTGGAACTTAATAATGTAGCTATTATTAGCTAAGATTGGTGGTAGCTTTGTCTGCTAATATTGGTTTATTGGGTGCTTATTTGTAGGACACCATATTGTGTTAAAATAATGTCTTAAAATTCCCAGGATTGGGTTAATTGTGCTGTTACCGTTGCATATCTAGAATAATGTCTTAACTAGTACAACGCCCGTGTATTACACGGGTGTGTGCTAATTTTTCTTCTTAAAATCTTAAATTAATGAGAAAAATAGTTGAAAATCTAAATACCTTTTATAAAAATATATATATATTATTATATAGTTAGTATGACACTTTTTATTTGTGCAACTTACATGTGTTATATTATAATAATTTTTACTAACCAACAACATATAAATACATTATACATAAATATATCAATTGAGAAATAATTTTATTAATGACTTACATGTGTTATACTATAATAATTTTTTTAACTTACAACAAATAAATATATTAAACATAAATATATCAATTGAGAAACAATTTTATTTTCCTAATGAATTTTATTAAATATTATGATTTTTTATTATTATAAAGATAAATGTAATTTATTTATTTCATATATACAATATGGATGTCAAATCGAAGATCATCAAAAGATGATTAATTTGATATATTATATATGTAAAACCGATAAGAAATACAAAAGTTATCAACTTTTAAAGTACATTCACAATTCAATAGCTAATTGAAGGAAACAAATCAAAAGTCAGGGATACATTAGTCACTTAGTGTCTCACTATGTAAAATACAAAGAATTAAAGGGTTATATTAGTACAATTGATATTAAAATACCTAAGTTAACTAAATAATATTTAGTTAACTTAAATTGCTAAGTTAACTAAATAATATTTATGGAATGTCCAAACCTAAATTGCTAAATAATATTTATGGAATGTCCAAATTTAAATTATTATTTATTAATATATCAATATTATTTGTCCAAACCTAATTAGACTATCTTTATTCACGCCACCGCCCCCGGTGGCGTGAGAAACAGACAAAAAAAAAAAAAAGTAAAAATTGAATTTAATAAGAGCAGGGTTGATGACCCAGGTGCGTGAACCGACCTGTTTTTTAATGAACCACAAGCTGCCACTTGGCAGCTTGTGGTTGGTTGTTTTTTTTTGTTATGTTTTTAAATTAATAATATTGTAAATAATTTTAAATAAAAAATAAATAAAAATTATATCAAAATTCATATTTTTTTTTCTCTATAAATAGAGTATAATATTGATACAATTTCACAACCAAATACAACCTCTCTTTTCTTCACAAATTTCTTCTTCTATATTTTCTCTCTATTCTTCATTTGAGGCTATGGATCCAAACTATCCAAATTATTCTTTCAACTCCCAAAACTATCCAAACTCAGACAACTTACCCAAGTCCGAAAATTATCCAAATTTTGCTCCAGATCCGAATTCTCAACAATTTCCAAATTCCGAATATGAGCATAGTTCTCAATATTATCAAAATTCTCCAAATCTTAGCCAAATTCACACCTCTCTAGATGTGCCCACATCAGAAAAAATTTCCCGCAATTTGTTTGCAAATGTTCAACGTCCTAACAAAAATCTAAAGGGGACCAAAGATAATTGGTGTGTGAAAGAAGATATAACTCTTATGTCATCGTGGATCTTCGTTAGCGAAGATAACATACGTGGCAGAAATCAAAAAGGAGTCTCGCTATGGGCTCGTGTGCACAATCTGTATCACGAACACCAAGCAGAAAAGCCGGATGAGCTGAACGAAAGAAATATCGAATCAATGAAAGGTCGTTGGAAACAGCTTAATGAAAATGCAAACAAGTGGGTGGCTGCTTACAAGGAAGCGTGTGTTCGGAAAAGGAGTGGAATGACCGACAAGGATGTTGAGAACGAAGCTCAAAGAATTTATGAAGCAGGTGGTAGCAAGTTTCAGGATTCGATTGTCTTCAATGAAGTTATGTGTAAACATCCAAAGTGGGAGTTGCTTCAGGATAAAACTCGTTTTCGTCCTGAAGATGAAGAGGGTAATGACGAAGAAAGTGGTGGAAGCACCAAAAGATCAAGGACTTCCGAAGATGCAGAGTATCCTAGGCCTTCCTATCAAGAAACTCCAAGTACCGGATGTTCCACTCCTTCCCGTCCTATTGGTAGAGATAAGGCGAAAAAGAAAGGAAAAGGTAAGATGCCACAATATGATTTCTCTAATGAATTTGTTGCAGAAATTCGTGCATTGAGACTTTCCAGGGACAACGAAACGGAGGCAATGAAGAGTGTGTCTAATGCTAAAATGGAATTAGGGCGTGAAAAGTTGCAGGCCTCAAGGATGAAGATGAAAGAAAAAATGTTGAATACCTTGTTAGCAAAAGAACATTTGTCTCCAGCAGATGAGGAGACAAAACGCAAGCTTATGGCAATTGTATTTGGAGAATGAATGTACTGTGTGTTTTAGCTTGGGTATTTTTATGTATGTTTTTAAATTAGTTTGTGTAATGTAACGTATCTTTCAATTCAGATGCAATTATTTATGATATGTCAACATCTATCTTTATTACCCTCTTTTTACACCTCTTGTTCACATGGACTTGTCAGAAATAATGTTAGCTACGATCCAAAATTTCTTTACATGCACTCACTTTATTCACATACACTCACTAATAATTACATGCACTCAGACAATTCACATGCACTCACTTTCTTCACATGCATTCACTTTATTCACATGCACTCACTTTATTCACATATAATTTATAGCTTGTCGGTAAATAATTACATGCACTCACTTTATAGCTTGTCGGTAAAGAATTATCTTCTTTCTTTGTTCAAATATATTCTATATATACTATCTGCATTACATTGAACATCACACAAATTTCTCTACATTAGCTATTTTATCTTTGTTTCCTGAAAGTGTGCCCATAATTTACAAAATGTCTCAAAATGAAAACTCTTCAACTGATTCAGATTCTAGCTCTAATTCTTTCCACATCCCTGAATATGATGAATGGGAGGAACGAGCAAGACAACACAATCATCAAATTGATAGGATCATTGAAAATATAATCATACACAATCCTAATCTGATTGTAGGCACTCAAATGCCAACAACCAGAAGGAGGAGGAGGTATTGTAATAGAGAACGTGAGATTGGTGAGGAGCGTTTAATGAAAGACTACTTTGTGGAGGTGCCGACATACAGTCCAGAGATGTTTCGACGGAGATTTCGCATGCATAAAGCGGTATTCCTTCGTATAGTGGAGGCCATCTCAGCATATGATGAATATTTTCAACAAAGGCGTGATGCCACAGGAAGACGAGGCCTTTCACCCCTACAAAAATGTACTGGAGCAATGAGGGTGCTTGCATATGGGGCATCATCTGATGTTGTTGATGAATACTTACGAATGAGTGAAGTTGTGACAAGAAAGTCCCTTTTACATTTTATCGATGGAGTCATTTCCTGCTTCGGTGAAAGGTATCTGAGAAGGCCTAATGAAGAGGATCTGACAAGGCTTCTCCATGTTGGGGAACTACGTGGTTTTCCAGGCATGATTGGTAGTATTGACTGCATGCATTGGAAATGGAAAAATTGTCCCACAGCGTGGGCTGGGCAATATACAGGGAGAGGTGGAATTCCAACAATTATTTTGGAAGCTGTTGCATCATATGATCTATGGATATGGCATGCGTTCTTTGGAACACCAGGTTCGTGCAATGATATTAATGTATTACACCGATCTCCTATTTTTACTGATGTGTTAGAAGGTCGATCACCAAAAGTTAGTTATAAAGTGAATGGTCGTCAATATGATAGAGCATATTACCTCACTGACGGCATATATCCTTCGTGGGCTGCATTTGTCAAGTCAATAACTGCTCCACAGACCCAAAAACACAAATTGTTCGCTCAACAACAAGAGTCTGCTAGAAAAGATGTTGAGCGAGCATTTGGAGTTTTACAAGCTCGTTTTGCATATCTTCGACGTCCATGTCTCATTTGGGATAAGGAAGTGATGGGAAAAATAATGATGGCTTGTATCATTATGCACAATATGATAGTGGAGGATGAACGAGACACATACCAAAACTATTATGATCCCACAGAATTTCTTACGGATATACCTACAAGAGTCCAATCACAAGATGTTGAACTCAACTACTCTACACAACGCATTTCGAGTTTATCTGCTTATATGATCAATAGGGATCAACTTCGCAACAGAGAAGCTCATCGTTCTCTTCAAAATGATTTGATTGAGCACATATGGGAAAAATTCAGAACTCGTAATTAAATATGTAATTTTCACTTCTGTTGTAATTTTATGTAACTATTTGTAACTCAGTTTATTTATTTTTAATTTTATATTTGAACTCTTATAATTTTTATTTTATTGTTAAGTTAAATATCTATTATTTAAATGAACGATAATATTTTTACATTATAATTATATATTTTTGTTATTTTTTAATTTAATACAAATTAATATATCTAATTTTATTTAAAAATAAAGTGAAAAGAAAAAATATTAAGGTTGGGTTGGTGTCATGGATAAAAGTAGAAATAGAATTGGGTTGTGGGTTGTGTAAGTGGAGGAGAGAGAAATGAGTATTTTATTAAAAAAATTGGGTTGGGTTGGGTTGAGTTGGGTTATGAATAAAGATAGTCTTACGAAGCATGATTCTTTGCCAAGTAAGATTACGAAGCACCAGAAGCAGCCACGTAGGCTCAGCGCATTCTGAAATTATATATCGGGTGGATGTTGTATCAGAATTCAGAACATACCTTGAATACATAAATATTAAAATGGTATCAAATTAAACTTGATCTGTGATATGCTCTAGAATTGTGATGGCCTGATTAACATAGCCTTATCTAGAATAATTACTTATGTTGACTTGATTAACCGAGCTCATCTAGGACAAGCGGCCTAACCTGATTTATGACTAGTGATGATTTAATTAATCCAATATGAGAATGATTGGATGTACTCCCTCCTATTCATTATAAATGTCGTTTTGACTTTTTTGATTCATCCATTTTATTATGTATCTAGACATATGAATGTCTAGATACATAATAAAATAGATTAATCACAAAAGTCAAAACGACATTAATAATAAACAGGAGGTAGTATTCAAGAACCCGTGATATAAAACTGGGCTAGCCGAACGACCAAGGTCACATAGATCAAGTGGGTTGATGAAAACTGGGCTCAGGCCAAATGATATTGAGCCTGAGAGTGATAAATATTTGGGCAATCGATAAACATATCATTTGGGCCTTAAACATAAATAATCTTCACCTTTGCCTGAAATTTGGGCCTTAAACATAAATAATCTTCACCTTTGCCTGAAGTCGGTTCACGAGACTCGGGTTGACAAGAGTTTTATCGCTTTGTCTTACTGTATGTGTACTCAAACACAAAGTTAGAGCAAATATGTAGCAGGCCGAAGTCGGTTCACGAGACTCGGGTTGACAAGGGTTTTATCACTTTGCCTTACCGTACTTGCACTCAAACACAAAATTAGGACAAATATGTAGCAGACATAAGCATGTTTGGATATGAAATTTTTTTGTTTGGTTGGATTTTTTTGTTTGGTTTGGTTAATTTAGAAAAAAGGTAATATAATTAATTGTTAGTGTGTATATTAAAATAATATTTATATAAAATAATTAAAAATTTGATGTGATGGTTAGTTAAAATATTGTGAGTGGATGAATAGTGAATTAAGGTTGATGTGGTGTATGTGAATGATTGATTGATATTATTTAATTTATATTTATAATATTGGTGATAGTGGAGTTGAGTTAAAATTGAGTTAAAAAAGTGGTTGAGTTAAAATGTTGAAATTCTTTTTGAGATATCTTGTATACAAACATGCTCAAAGTCGGCTACCTCACACGAAATTCACATAGCACATCGATCGCAAGTATCAAAGTTCAAATTGTTCAACCACGATATAATTTTTTCAACAGACAAACACTTAGTTCCCATACAAACGGGATTAAATTCAAAAGCAATTATCTAAAAACTACTGCGTATCTCGTGCGATGCACGGGTATATAAATTTGAAAAATATTATAATTTGACATGCATTGGGATATATGAGAGTTTAATACATACGAACATTATTCATCATAAAATGTTCGTCATTAAAAATTGTTATATTATTAAAAACCTCTTTGTACACAACATTATGAGTTTGATTATTGGGTAACTCGTTGTGAGGAGCTCAGGCCGGACGTGGGCCTCAATCAACTGGGCTTCCTTGGCTTCTCTCATGGACTGCGGATGCTGATTGTTGTTGCCGAAAAAATTGCCCCCAAGCTTGGACAACTTTTCTAATTTTCAACTATATTATACATTATATTTTATTTCAACTTTAACCTTTTCATCCTATTTTATGCAGGTAGTTATTTTACATTCTCAGTTATACTAATAAAGTATATTTTTAGTTTGAATCATGTAACTTCCTTAATAGTGAGTTGAATAATTTATAGATAGAAACATACAAATTACATACTTTTTCATATTCCATATTTCATTCTCCACATAAAACAAAAAAATTAAATACAATAATTATTAGGTTGACCATCCAATAAATCAAAATAAGACTGTACATAAACATAAACTTTTCTTTAATAATTTCTATTTTTTTAAATAATAATTGTAATGTTTCAGGTACGACACAAAATTGGTTTATTTGTTTTTTTTATTAATTGTTTATGAATAGACCACCTATTTTAATTTTTTGTTCAAAGTTGGTTTATTTTTTATTTAAATCATAAGATATATCATGTTAGTCATCATTGGCCATAAGCTCATAGGATGTGATGATAAATATGCATTTAGATCTTAACATATGCAATATAAATGTAAAAAATACAAAGAATATACTAACGCTAAATTTAGTTTATTGGACAGGTGCACATCAATTAGAAAAATGTGATTTTCTTGATTAAATTTTCAGGATAAATGCATTGCCAATCACAAATTTACGCAAGCAAAGAGTTCGCTCTAATATATCATTCGAGATTTTAGTGTCGATAATTTGCATTGTTTCAGCTTCACATTCATCTTATTGGTATGGAAGAGAAGACAATTTCAATAACCTGTACTTATACGGAGATTTGCTGCATATGTGTAATAAAATATCACCAACATTACAAAATTGATATTTGAAAAACCTGAAGACATATGGAAAACAACAATAATATGACAACATATGTGTACGCCCGGGCTTCCTCGCGCTGGGCTTCTCTTCTGGGCTACTTCCACGCTCGGAAGCGAGCTGAGGACGGGCGCACACCTGGTGGCTTGAACTCGGTTGATCTGCGATTGGGTGTTGGAGCAGAGGCTGAGAACAGTGGCGCCGGTGGCCGTTTTGACGATGTTCAACTCCTCGGCAATCGAGATTCAAAACTCGACATAATTTACAAAAAATATAATTTTTTAGAGGCTCAGGAATTTACCAAAAAAAAGGGAGTTGGCAATGAAACAACAACTCAGTTCACGACTAACGCTGGATTTACAAAATAAGTTCAGCGCCCGTAAATTCAAACGACGAACTCGACATGATAAAAAACCTCAGATTTTCAATTCGGCTTGAAACAGAAAATAAAGGCTCGAGTATGTGATAAGAATTCATAATATTATTGTTTCTAAGTGATAAGAATGTCAAAATTTTGTTACATTTTTTGGGCAAAAATCTAAGCGTATATATTCCATATTTACTACCAAATCTTTTTACCAAAAAAATCTGATACAAATTATTGTAGAAAAAAATTTAGTACAATTTTAACTAAAACCGGGTATGTGTATGTGGTTAGATGGTTATATTATCATTTGTTTTCAAAATATTTCTTTTTTTAATAAGTCAAAATCGGTATGCATATGTGGTGCTATCATATGGATCGGCTTTGATTTTATTAGGAGAAGTTCTTTGTACACATATTCTATTTACGGTCAACAACTTGACTTAATTTGATTAAAAAAATGGAAGCAATAATAAATTAAGAAGGCTTACAGGCTATATGTAGAATAACAAAATATGTGCAAGTTTGAACCATTAACAATCTATATATATATAATTGCTGGCAGATGCATTTAATAAAACATTTAATAAAACCTTCATAATTTTTCCGCTCATTTTTCAATTAATGTAGAAACGTTACATTTTACATTAATAAAGTGTAATAACAATTTTAAATTAATTTATTATATAATATTACTATTAACACTAACTGATTATAATTTTACATTAAATAGATGTGGAAGTTACATACTTTTAAAAAATTGTATTGCAACTTTTTTCTTTAAAATATTTATAAAATAAAATTATTATTTTCTTTTACCTAATATTAATTAATTGGCACGAGTGTCATAATTAAACACCTTAAAATCATTTAGACAATTGTTATAACAATGATAAAAATATTTGTAATACTTTTCTAACTAATTAAATGTATGATCCCTCTAGACTACTAAATTATATTGTCCATTAAAATTTATGGCATCGATATAAATATTCATACGTAAGTTAAGTAATTTATATTTACATTAACATTTTCATATAGTCAAAATTTAAAATGTAATACATCAATTATCTAATATAAAATTTTATATATTGTATGCATACATATAATATATAATTTTTACTTTTTTTTTGGTGCATGTGCACAGGATGAATACTAGTGTTAATAACAAAAGGGGAAAAAAAGTAGAATAATTCAATAATCACAGTATATATTGCTAATTTTCAAAAGATTGCATATAAATCAACTTATATATGTATATATGCTAACATTTGACCAATATCAAACTAAAATTTGGCATGAAAATCAAACAAATCATTAATTCTTGCATATTATTAAATTTTTTTAAATGAATATTAGACATATTAAAATAAATAATGACAATAAAATAGAAATAAATAAATAAATACTTTCAACTATTATCACATTAAATTATAGTGAAAAATAGATAAGAAAACCGACATTCTAATCCAAATTAGAAATGTATATCCTATTTGATCATAGACAATTTTCTTGGGCAAGACATAAAAAATTAACTGATGATACCAAAAAAAAAAAAAAAATGATTTGAGACCCTTAATACACGAGGCCTAACAAACATTTTCATATGGCCCAATAGTTGAGCATCTCCTTGACCCAACAACCACTTTAAGCTACCCAACAACAGAACAGGCCCAACTGTCAACTTATGGCCCAACCCAGACAGAGAGCATTGTTATCTTACTCACGCTCGACACAAAATCTGGCGGCGGAGGGCCTTAGCTGTGGGCAGCACCGATGAACTCTTACCCGTAGACGGCGAACGATATGAGGACGGCGTGGGAATCGATCCCCAGGATAGTACAACAATTTATTTTCCTCGACCCTTCCATTAATCGTGCTATGGCGGGAGGCTCCGACAGCGGCCCTGCTTTAGGCGATTCCGCCATGCCCAGAATTGGCGGCGATGGCGACTCTTGTCCTCCACCTTGCTCTTCATGTCTCGGTGGTAGGAGGCTTGTGTAGCGGGTCGGCTGGGGACGACTCGGCCGTGCCCAAAATTTGACAACAGTACAATTGTTCCCCTCGACCAAGTGTAGAGGTGGTGAATTGTAGGTTGCTTCCAGAGTATATCACACATAATGGAGTTGCTTTAAATTGATTTGAAAATACTTTTTGCTAAATAATAGGAGACTTTATGTTGAGATGGTGAATTGTAGGTTGCTTTCAGAGTATATCGCACATAGTGGAGTTGCTTTAAATTGATTTGAATATACTTTTTGCTAGGAGATTTAGTTGTTGTATACTATCTAAAAACGAGAAATGCTCACCTACTCACTGTGGGCACATGTTAATATGCCCACCGCGTAGGTGGCATGCACTCATTGGTGATGTTAATATGTTTAAAAAAATACATCACCAATGATTGCATGCCACCTACGCGGTGGGCATATTAACATGTGCCCACCGTGGGTAGGGGAACATTTCTAATCTAAAAACTATCTTATCGCAGATTTGAAAAAAATTACGCGAGCCGCGATATTTGAGCAAACAATATAACAACTGATCAGGTTGCATTTTTTTTTAATGATGTCGTGAAATTTTTTTGTTTTTAAAAAAAGTTGTCATTAAAGGAAAGCATTAAATGCTGACTGAATATTGACTAAAATTGACTTGCTATTCTTAAAAAATGGTAAACCAAGCCTTATAGTTTAAAGGAAAGCATTAAATGCAGATTGAAAGCATTAAATCTGTTTATATATATACATATATAGATTAACCAAGCCTTATAGTCAAAAGCAATTATCTAAAAATTAACCAACAACATCACGTCTAAGATGAAAACCGAACATCTATTTTTTTTTTTTTTTTTTTGGTTATTATTTTTTGTTTTTAATTTGTCACTGACAATCGCGACTATTTCATTCAAACGGATCAACGCCGTCCCACCGTAGGCCATTATTAAAACCTCCCATTTCATCCCATTCTTCTTCCGATAGTCCAATCGGAACTGAAATTTACCAGTGTCATCTCTCAGCGTTCGAATTCTCCAACTAAACCCCAGTAGGCTAACTTCTCAGTCCCCAGCTTCTCTCGGCGCGTCAATTGAGTTGCCCATCAGACATTGCAAGATTCCAAGAAAAAATGGGGGACGTAGCGGAGAAGTTGGCGTCCTTTCAAGCCGTCACGGGCATCAACGACGCCGATTTGTGTACGGAAATTCTCTCCGCCCACAGTTGGGACCTCGATTCGGCCATCTCATCTATCACATCCACCGTCGCCACCGGTCCCTCCGCCGCCGCAGCCGCCGGCCGGGCAAATCAAGAACCCGAAGACGTTGGCCTTGTCCTAGTCCCTACAGGCAACAACAATCAATCCCCGGGTCTTGTTTGGAAAATAATCACACTCCCTTTCTCCATCATCTCCACCAGCCTAGGTTTAGTTTCCGGCGCGATCGGGTTCGGCGTGTGGGCTGCGAGCGGCGTCCTGTCGTATTCGTTTGGCATGATGGGGCTGAACGGCTCCTCGCGGGCTGGGTCGATGCCTCTGATGTCGGTGTCACAGTCGGCCTCGGAAGCCATGGATTTCGTTTCGGGTTTCGAGAGGGACTATGGAAGGGTTAGACCGAATTTCGTGGCCGAGGGTTTCATGGATGCCTTGCAGAGGTCCCGACGCGAGTACAAGCTGCTGTTTGTTTACTTGCACTCACCCGAACATGCTGATACTCCTCTCTTCTGTGAGGGGACTCTGTGCAATGAGATGCTGTCGGCGTTCTTGAACGAGAATTTTGTGGTGCGGGAGGTAATGTGAAGGCCAGTGAAGGGTTCAAGATGAGTAATAGTCTAAATGCTTCCAGGTTCCCGTTCTGTGCAGTTGTTATGGCGGCGACCAACCAGAGGATCACATTGCTGCAGCAGGTGAAATGCTGAAGTATATTTATGGTTTCTCTTGTTATACCTTTCTCGATTTTAACTCCTTGTTTGGTGTACTGCTATAAGTGAAACTTTAGTTGTTCAAGATTTTTAGATATTAAGATTTTCCATATTGGATAAACGTCCACATTATGTTTCTGGGCTACAGAGTTGGCGAAAACATGTTTATCTTGAGCAGCTGCAATTTTTTATTGTGCTTATGTGATTCCACAAGATGGGTTGAAAAATGTTCAGATATATTTTTATGGGTGTGAGATGTAAGATTGTTATAGTGGTGGTTTCTGCTTTCTCGTATTGTTTCCCATCTTTCTTTGATAGTAACGCATCCAAATTTGGTATCCTATTGAAGATAGATAAGAGGTTGGATTGAGGGGAATTTTTTTTTCTTCCCGGTGAGGGACTCTTTTCAGTTTCAATCCTCTATTATGGGCACTGCTAATTTTTTTCGTTGCTGATCCTAGTTCAGCGGGCAAACTGACACATTTGTTTGGCAAGACTTCCTTCAGGTGGTAAACTATTGTTAAGTATTTGCTTAACTGTAAGCTTATATTATCCTGATAGTGATATGATGGTCCAGAGCAAATGTTATTGTTTCGTGACAATAAAGTATACGTAAAATCTAGTACTTAGTTTGGTATCATGTTGTCTGTCACGTGTTCTTTTCACTGTTCGCATTTGCACTTCTTCATACTACTATATTCTTGTGGTGTACTTGGATAATTTTTCTTGAGGGAGGAACTATTCTTGATCATTTTATACTTTCTGCCTTATGTTTTTTAAGTATGGGAAAGCTGTGAGTTCTTTTGTTTTATTTTAATCAATTCGTGCATAAATCTTATTTTTGTTGTTTCTCTTTTTTATGTCATAACAAAAGTTGGGCTATATTCTAGTGTTTTTGTAATCATACTATGTTGATTTTCTTGCAGGTCGAGGGACCAAAATCTCCTGAAGAATTGTTGTCAATATTGCAGAGAGTGCTCGAGGAAAGTGCTCCTGTTCTTGTTTCAGCAAGGGTTGAAGCCGAAGAGAGAAGGAACAATATGCGGCTGAGGGAGGAGCGGGATGCTGCCTATCAAGCAGCACTCGAGGCTGATCGAGTATGCAATTTTGATAATATTTTCTGATTTAAAATTACACTTAGTTAATTTATTATTCTTAATTCGTCCTATTGTTGGTAAACAGGCTAGGGAGTGGCAGAGAAAGGAGGAACAAGAAAGATTGGAGCGTGAAGCTGCTGACGCCGAAAGGAAAAGGAAGGAAGAGGAAGAGATTCGTGAACGTGCTGCAAGAGAGACTGCTGAGAGAGAAGCTGCATTGACTAAGATGCGTGAGGAGAAAGCACAGTCACTCGGTGCTGAGCCTGAGAAAGGGCCTGATGTTACTCAAGTAAGTTTCAGATTAATTAATTTTTGTTGGGTATTAGTGATATCGAATTCTGAAGTTACTTTTCCACTACCCAATGTGTTAACTTGTTATTTTGGTAAGATGAATTGAGGGTTTTATATGTATATGATTTTAATTACGACAATAGATGAGATATTGGTTGCGTGCATTCTGTCTGTGTTTTTGGCTAGGGTGTAAATGAGAAGATTGTGTAGACACATCTCTCACTTGTTGAGTTTTTTTTTCGTTTTATTCTTACGATAATTTGTCGCTAGGCATTTCATAGAGTTCTGTGGGTCGGTGTGTATTGGTTTTCTTAGTAAACTATGCATGAATACAAGAGTTCTTTGTTTGATGTGTTAATAGTAGTACCTTGTTAAATGTTTTAGTAGGGCATCATCTTCATTGTTCATCCGTTTAGATCAATCTGGTGGGATATGGGGCTCTTAACATTATCATTTCTTCAACTAACTAATATGTATATTTAATATGTATATTTAATAGATGTCAGAACTATTGGTAGATTCAGAATAGTTAGTTTGAACAAGAATGTTTCGTCTTGCTAAAGGTTTTCAGAAGATTCGTAAAGACCCTTTTTGATCTAGATTAGAATCTTTCAAGTTTAAAGCCCTCTCCATATTCCATCCTCTTTCAGAAACCACACATTCGGACACCTAAAATTTGAAATAAAGAAAATGTTGTGTGCTACCTCAGATAGACTTGCCTTTTGCTACTATGTATATTGTTAACGATTGAGGATTCGATCTTATGGCATTTTCAGGTATTGGTTCGTTTCCCATCTGGATTGCGCAAGGAAAGAAGGTTTCACTTTACGGCAAAGATACAATCTCTGTACGACTATGTGGACTCATTAGGCTGCTTGGATGTTAATGGCTACAGCCTCATATCCAACTTTCCCCGCACTGTGTATGGTGAAGACAAGCTCTCGTTGTCCCTCAAGAAAGCTGGATTACATCCTCATGCCAGCCTCTTTGTGGAGTTGAGCTAGCAAGCCGTGCTAAGAGGTGCTCGAGAATGAAAATTGTAGCAGGGAATTTCTTTTATCGACTTTTGGCTTTTGTTACGAAAACAAATGTATTGATAGTATCTTTTAGCAGGGAATTTCTTATATTGCGGCCTGCGGGTATTGACATCTTTACCAAGTCTTAACGGGCAAATATGATAGCGGGGTATATAGGTTTTACTTCCAATGATTTGTGTTCTTTAATGAATTGTGAATGTGATGGCATATTGTCTCAGGCTTATTGTTTCGTAATTTTACTATAAATCCAACAGTTGTAGAGTTAACCTTATAAATACAACAAGCAAATCATATCATTTTCTTTTATTATTTAAAACAATATTAATAATTTTATTAATATGATGATTTACTTGTATATATAAAATTGACTCTACTATGGAGCCAATGTATTATTTAAAACAATATTAATAATTTTATTAATATGATGATTTACTTGTATATATAAAATTGACTCTACTATGGAGCCAATGTAGACTCTGTAGCAAAATTGATTTCACATATACCGGTCATTAATTGTGTCCGAAGACTAGATTGAAAAAGGTGGTGCTCGGTAAATGTGTTGCATGATTATAAGACTAGCCTGAAAAATGTAATACTTATAGCCATATGTATATAATTCTTTTTGCATTCATATGTATACATTTATAGTGAAATTATTCTTTCGAAATCAATCAATCAATTAATCAACAAGCCGTCAAAATCCCAATTAGTGGGATCGCATATCGCTGTCGTGCTCGATCAAAACACATGTACTCTTCAAATTTAAATATTTCACACTGTAATTTTACATATTTATTATACATATTTATTCAAAAAGTATAACAAGCCACCTAAAGTGTAGATTTGAAATATGGTAATTGGTGATATATTTGGACCATCACTAGATGACTTTCACAAGTGCTAATAATATAAAACTCATGTTCCCAAAGGGCAAAGGCAAGTAGCTATTCAAATCTACACCTAACTCTATTATAGCCATTGGCCAGTGTAGATATAGTTGATGCTGTGTATGAGAGAAATATCTCGACAACACATCTATATATCATCTATGTAATCTATGTAATTTTGTTAGCAATGACTCAATTCTCAATTCTGCTAGTATACATTTATATACATGTACTCTTATATGATGATAAACAAATATGTTCTGAAACTGCAAAAGTAGTTAGACCATATCTGAAGCATCATCTTGTCCTCGAGCTACTTGGGATCCTGCTCTAAATTTGCAAACCGGGCACGTACCTTGCTGCCGAAGCCATGGATCTATGCAATTCACATGAAACTGAAAGAGAAATTATGAGATGGTGCCCAGCTATAAGCGAAATAGGATTAGGTGGATAATTACATGTAGAGCAATCCAAAAAAAAATGCACGCGGGCACAATTAAAGAAACTACAAAAAGTGAATACTTATGGCCCCCTAATTTTGGTATCTTCAGGACTAGTCTTGGACGTGAAGGTTAGTAGTGATCTAAAATATAGAATGATTTTTAGTAAGGTACTGAAAGCCAACCTGATGCAAGCATGGGAGGCTACGAATGAGTTCTCCAGCATTAACTTGCTCCAAGCAAACACTACAAGTCAGTTCATCATCAGATGTTTTCAATCCGGATTGTGCATTTGCAAGGTCTTGCTTCTTCTACAATTAAAAGAACTTAATTAATAATAATTGTAACTAAATACGTAAAATTAAAAGGTAAGTATAATATAAATCTTAGGCTCAAAGGACGTAAAAATGTAGCAAAAGGTGCTGCTATTATCACAAACACAGGTTTAGATTTACAGTAACCCTAATATTTGGTAAGAAATTATTCGGATTTATTTCAATTAGATGGATTGACTATGGCCGATGATTTCCAAATGGAGAGGCAAAACAAGAGTGGTTATTAAACAAACAATGTACACCACCTCTCACTCAACAAAACTGTTATCTTAAAACCTAGTTCACCTACATGGGCACGCAGAAGCCTCTAATATTTTACTGATGCAACAAATTTCAGGAAAAATGGATCATATGAGTGAGGATATGTCACTCAGAAAGTTTGAAGGCCCATTAGAGGATTTTGGTAAAAGTGACCTCATAGCACGCATCATCCTCTTGAAGCATCAAACTCATCCAAGTAATTAAGTGAAGAGTCATAGAAGATGATTTTGTATCATTGATATAACAATTGCAACTACAACAAAACATACAAATTCAAAAGTGGATATCAAATTTAAAGCTCAGAAAATATGCCATTTGCAGCAATATACCTCTTGTGCCCATCTCAATACTAAAGAGCACAGGTAAACATAAAATAATAACAATAATTTAATTAGAAAACAGAAAATCAACGTTACTGAATGAAACTGTCAAGATTTAACACTATAAGAAAGACAACAGTACCTCAGCCGATGTTGAAGAAGAAGCCTGCTGCACTGATGAGCTGCCGCTGCCCGAGAGAAACACCAAGAACATTTTTTTAAGAGTAACTTTTAAAAATGTCCAGATTTGTTTCCCAAATCAAACTGCAGCTAAAAGTGGCAAATCTGATATGTTTCACTCTCACAAAACATATAGGTTAACTCATTATCTCACAAACATGTTTCTCGTTTTCAAAGTACTAGAACAATGCCGTGAAATAAATTACTTTAATTGGATGGACACTAAAAACTTCTGTCGGAAAAAAAATAAAAAAAGGGAAAATGAATTAGTCTTGGTAAGAAACTGCAGTAATGTATCAGAATTTTCCAATTAGCAGTAACCTTTGAGGGCCGGACAACTTATACTTGTGAACGGGAAGAGCGTTGATCTCTTCGTCAGTCATGGAGGCAGTAGGAATATTGTCGGCATCCAGTGCACGTAAAGTTTCGTAATCTGACCGCATCAATAAAATAAACAATTGTGACAAAACATCCCAATTAAATTTCACCCTTTCGGAGTCAGAATATCACTTGATAAACACAGATCGACTACACGTTAAAAGTAGCATCATGGGGAATTATTGGGATAATGAAGTGTACACACCTAGGTCATCAAATTCCCTGTCAAGAAGTGCAAGCTGGAGCCTTAGACCTTGTAACCTTCCTCTGGTTGCAAGTGCAATAGATGGCGGCATGTGAAGTCGCAGTTCGGTGTGGCCAAGGAGGCCACTGGCTGCAATAGCATGTGCTTGAGCCTGAGCTTGAAGTTGCTGGCAAGTTGCATACATCCTCAAAGTTGTTGCCATAAAAAACACACCAAGCACTAACCAGAGCTTCACAGCGTTGGGGGAAAGGCGAAAAATAAAAGTTAAGTAGATCATTGAAAATATGCTACCAGCTACATTAAATGAATAGTGATATAAATAATTCAATTGAGCCAAGAAAAAAGAAAGACAAACCAGGAAATTAGGAGACATCTGATGCGAGTTTAAAATCATGAACAGCAAAAGTACTGTCAAATAATACGACCAATTACAAATTACGTAAATAAAGCAATTAACAGGCTGACCATAAGAACATTATGGGAGCATATGAGTAACATGACCATACAAAATAAAGATACCTGTTACAAGAAAAGCAAGGGAGTTCGTACTGACTGATCGAGCAGGATGTACACGCTGATAAGCAGCAAATCCATAGAACTCATAAGTCAGAGAATTAAGAATAATTACAAAACTACCCCCAAGTTTTAGTCTAATTGAAAAAAGAAAATAAAAAGAACAATCCAGATATTCTTTTGAATTTACAGTTGTCTTCTAGAGATGTAACACAGTCCCTTGAGGTTTATATTCTTGTTGATGAAGTAATTTGTAATATTCTTGTTGATGAAGTAATTTGTAATACAATGTCCAGAGTACTTTAAATTTTAAGGATATATTTTCTTCTACTTTTTCCCTATCTCCCAATATTTGATTGAAGACCCTGGGGCAATTTTTGTATTTAATTATATAAATTAACAAAGGACTGGAAATTCACCACTGCACGCCGTTCTGGTACAAGCCCTGGAAATCCAGTTTCTATGTCTCCTCTTGTGCCTCGGAAGACAAAACTCATAGTTCCACAAACTGCAAGCAATGATACTGAGAAGTGAGAAAGCTGTCTTGGACAATATGCACTCGTAACAACCTTATCCCAACCAAAGAACTCCAGCAAACATAAATCCTGAGAAGACCTCAAAATAGTCAGTTAACAGCCATTATGTTAATCCTACTAAGTATTGAAAAGAAAAATAGAAGATATGCCTCCAGAACTATAAACCTACCTCTTCACAAACGGCAGTCACATAGATATTCGAATTTTTTCAGCTTAGCCATAGATCCCTTAACAAATATTAAGCAGCTACGAAGTTAAGAGAACTCTGATATTACTTGGTCTCAGCCAAACAAAAAGGCACTTACAATAACCATTCTAAACTGGGAACCTATTTTCTTGTTCAAAATTACAAATTCTGTTTTCTGTTTGTGTTTTCTACTAGACTGTGTCAGTTGTCTAGAAGCATATGCCATTCGGTACATTGCTCGACAACGAATACATTATTCGACTCTTCACATCATATGTATCAAGAATAAACGTGGTGACACTTCGTGAAAACAACCATTGGTTTCGCCATTTGTGAAGATTTTCGTATCCACTAATACTTGCATCTGAAAACAGATAGATTTACAGGGAAAAACAGTTATCCAAACTTGGGTGTTCTACCAAATAATCAATTCCGGCAACAAATGCAACCAAAAATCTCCAAAGTGGAACAAGTCGCTAATCCCACCACAGAATTTCAGCTTTATGATATAAGATAAGAATCTAGAGCATCGAAAAACAGCTTACCCTTAAAATCAGACAAGAACACCACCACTCCCGTCACAGAACACCAACACAGATTCTGCAGTATGGATCCGAATACGAATAATCAATTTAGAGGAAAAGAAAAGTATTTTGCAACGAAAAATTGGTCGATCTGCACTGAATTGAATGCGTTTGAGAGAGAAGAAGAAGAAATGATGATGATGATGATGATGATGAAGATGACGATGAGTCGACTCGGACGCGTTAGAGCTTATTTTAAATTTTAGTGTAAAATTAATAAAGCTCCAACCGGATACAGTATCGTGTAAAATTAATAAAGCTCCAACCGGAAACGACATCGTATGGCTCCTGTCCCTTTATTTCGAGTTTTGAATATTAATATTAAACTAGTAGATATCCTGTGCACATGCACAGATGTACATAATATATTAGTACGTAATATTTGAGAATTTAATATTAAAATTATAGATAATGGACATATTACATTTTCAAAAATTTTGATCATTAAGAAAAATAAATTAACAGTTTAATTATTATTATTATTATTATTATTATTATTATTATTAACAAAAAATTATTTATAAGTTTCAAAAATTGTTTGATTATGCTATTAAAACAATTTACTAATTGTTTTTAAAGAAATTTTTTCATGAGATACAAAATAAAAAGATAGTATTGATGTTAATATAAATAACTTGAAACAATTGTTTATAATTATGTAATTTATATTTATTGTGAATTATTATTAGTTAGTATTAGTAATCACTATTATATAATATAATAGAAAAATACATGAATACACTTAATATGATGTGTTAATGTGAGAAGTAAAAAAAAAATTAATGATAAATTTTGTAACTGAAAACAGAGGAAAAATTTTAGAGGTTTTATTAAATAGGTAAAATTAAATTCTAAGCTAGCAATTATATATATATATATATATATATATATATTATTAAAAATAATTATTTATAAGATTCTAAAGTTGTTTAACTATGCTATTAAAGCAATTTACTAATTGTTTTTAAAGAATTTTTTTCATGTAATACAAAAGAAAAAGATAATATTGATGTTAAAATACATAACTTGAAACAATTGTTTATAATTATGTAATTTATAATTTATTGTGAATTATTATTAGTTGGTATTAGCAATAACTATTATATAATATAATAAAAACACACATTATTACACTCATTAAGATGTATTAATGTGAGAAGTAAAAAATATTAATGACAAATTTTGTAACCGAAAATGGAGGGAAAATTTTAGAAGTTTTATTAAATAGGTTTTATTAAATGCTACATGCTAGTAATTATATATATATAGATTGTTTTATTTTATTCTATTTATGATATATAATAATTTAATATATAATTTATATATTTATTTCCCTCGTCGTAAAATAGTTTGACATCTTATATTTCTTGTTTATAGTTAAGGATAATAAAACTTAATATATATTACTCATAAAATATCTCTTTCCTCTCACGTACATTATTACGATATATTATGTCGAAATCTAAATAAATAATGCTAACGTTGAAATTTGCGAGTAAAATGTTATAACCAACAATTAATTGCAAGAGATTGTAATATATTATTTTGAAGTAAAAAAATATTAATTATTTATTACGTCAATATTATTTTATTTTTTATAACTGATACTGTATATTATTTTTTATTACGTCAATATTATTTTTTGAATTTATTAATTTATATGAAATTTTTGGAAGACAATCACTTTAATTGGATACTCAACCAACGAGTTCCTCATTTAGAAACATGATATGATTAAACATAGGAAAATGACAATTGAGGGTGTATTCTTTTGAGGAAAAAAAAAAGTAATGATAATAATTTATTTTTTTGAGATTTGAGATTTTATAATTTGAAGATTTAAGAGAATTCTTGAAAAACTTGAGTTTGGAGGTGGGATTTTTGTTTACTAAATCTCAGCAAATTTTAAAAAGTTTTAGTGAACCTAAATGTCACGCGTGCGTGCCACATACACAGTAGGCATATTAACATGTGTCCACCGTGAGTAGGTGAGTCTAAAAAGTCTAAACTTTCGAAATCGCAAATGAAAAGTCTAAAAAGTCTAAATTTTATACACCGCGATTCTGAAAGTCCCAACAAATCTTTAAAAATCACAAATGAATACATCCTAAGAAGGCTTGTTGGCCTTTTCTCCCCAAAGCCCTTAGAGTTGGTCCAGTTTTGATTATGATATTGGTGATTTTGCACTCAAGCTGTTCTTTCATTTCAATGCAAGTTCTATTCCACAATTTGGAAGTTCAACAGATTTTTTTCCTAAACCAGAGTGCATATATCAATCTTTTCCTGAATCCATTTTAGCATTCATTTTGCTTCAGTATAAGAAAGCAATATAGCTTAGGGTTATATGGCCTAAGAGACCATATACCCCTATATGACCATCGCCACTACGTACCCAGTGCATAATCTACCCCTGACACGAAGCACAGATGCTCTCTGAAGACGGGTTTTCGGGACGTGACAAATTTGGTTGTGTCACGTCCGGTATTATGTGCAAGTAGAAAACCCACCAAATGGTCAAAACTTTGGGGAACATCACTGCAAGAATTACGATAAATGTAGCTCAGGAGCTAAGATTACTGAAGATGAAGGCAGAAAGGTCTCTCGACTTGAGGAAATTTCATAGTTCAAACACATTAGCAATTCGATGAGCAGTCTACAGAAACTGAGAAATAACATATTCAGGCTTGCAACGGCAGAACAAAGATTTTTGAATCAACATTTCAGTGCAAGGATTATAGGTAAGCATTAAAACTAGAAAGTAAGAGAATGCAAAAGTAACTAGTATCAGGTTGAAAACAAGGAATTGCTGGATTTTTCATCTGAAAGGGAAATTTATATTAGTCAGAGTCCGCGCTACTATTTGAAGGTGGAATTTAACCAAGGAATAGCTTCAGTTCCAAAGTGCAACATTACATACATTTCTTGTGCGCAATACAATTAGAGTATAATGCTAATGGCGGGTAGTTTCACCCTGCCAGTAATAAAAGCAAGAAAAGGTGCATTTCAATGTTTCAACAAGAAAAGCCACGATAATGTCGAAATGCTAGCTAGATTTCAAACAGAGATCGCAACTCTTAAAGAATGAACAGTTCATACAAAATACCAATCTCATTGAAGTGGGCGTTAACAAGTCAGCTCACAATCCAATTCAATCCAAGTAACACATTTGCCAAATGATAACAACCTGAACTGAACCACATATATTCCATAAAAAATCTAACTCATTAAGCTGTGCATTACAAAATCAGGACTTACCAAAGTATAACAACACTTACTACACATTGCACAATGCGACAGACAAGGTAAAAAACAAAAAGGGAATCTTGAATCCAAAAACCCGATTTTAAACTATGATGGGTGTACCTTCCATCACCAGTTCCAGAAGCAAGTTCATGCATTAAAACAATATATGTTGATTGTTGCTTCATCTCCTTGCCCACTATATCCCCAGCCATAACCTCCATTTAGATTCTTAACGATATAAAATCAGAGTAATCATATAATAAAAGAGCAACCATCATACCGTTCCCCAACTTAACCAACAAATTTTGTTTCTCTTCCACCAGCCATCACTACATCGAAAATGCCCACCTAAACTTTTCTTCCCATTAATAATCACCATCCCCTATCATTATTCCCATCATTCACCTCAAAATCCCAACCTCCATGTCTTCTCAATGTAGACCCACCAAAAAAAGACCCGCTCCTTCTGCTTGTTCTTGAATTCAAGCTCGTGGTAGAAGCCGACGATCCACCACCCCTCCCAAAACACGCAAACAGACTATGCAACATCCTCCTCAGCCCGCCACTCTCCCTGGACACACTTCCACTCGAGCCCCACGAGATCCTCCTTGGCACCCCATTGTTCGGAAAACCGCCATCCACTTCCGTGTACACGACTGGAAGCTCCCTCTCCACACCCCTCCTCCCACCGGAAAATCTCCCCACTGCAAAACCACCACCCGGCAGCCTCCATATAGTCAACCCAACCGTCTCGTCGTCATTCTCTACCTCATTCGATCCTCCTCTGCTGGCCTCGAGCGTGCCCCGGCTAGCATTGATGGTATCCATATCAGTGGGCAGTTCGTGTCTGCACACGGGACACGAATTCGTGAGAGCAAGCCATGGCAGGATACAGTCCTGATGGTAGAGATGCTTGCAGGGCATCTCGCGGGCATCGGTGCCCAGCTCGAAAGGCTCCTTGCAGACGGCGCAGTGAGACTCAACCGATATGTGTCCGTCGATTATTTGGACGGTGGGCATTGACTCGACGGCGGCCTTGGACGCGGGCGGGTTGTTATCGACTCTCCCAATCCCGTTGGCTTCGATCTGAGACAGCTGATCCAGCAACCTATCAAACCCCGACCCTAACAAAAACTCCGACATACTTGCCGGTAAGGGGCGCAGGCCAGACCCGGATCCGTCGTCGTAATACAATTCAAACCTTCCCCCCTGGGGTGTCCCACCTCCACCGCCGCCGCCGTCGGGGCCACGTAGAACGATAACCGGATTAAACGGCGACCGATCTCCTCCGTTCCTGCGGCCCCTTCTCAGCCTGGGGCTGGCGACCGCGACGGATCCCGATCCCGATCCCGATCCTGACCCGGGGCCCGATTCGGGGGTTCGGGGCATGTACATGTCGGCGGCGGGGAAACGGCGGCGTCTGGAGTCGGAGAGGGGAGAAGATCTGTCGGGATCCTCGATCTCCTCAACGAATCCGCCGTCACAGTCGGGGCAATTGACGCAGTCTTTGTTCAGAATGCGCACGAACTGGTTGCAGCCGTAGCACCAGTGGGTCGGAGATGAAGACATGGACGTCTCGCAAGAAGGTTTTTTAGATCGGAAAACAAAAAAATGATGATCGGGAAATGAATCTTTGACCAAGAAAAGCTCGGCCGGAGATTGGTGGTGATGGAAATGTGGGGATGATTGGGGGTTACAATTGCAAAGGAGGGGGGGTAACTTTTGGTAATAAAGTTGCTACGAAGGGGTAAATATGGAATATCGCCTGATTGGGGGACACGTGTTGAGCCAGTGGATAAATGTTGAGTTTCTCGGTTTTGCTCATGTTTTGGATCTAATTTATTTTGATTATTATATTACTCGTTAATAAATTAAGTAGAAAAATTAAATGAATAAACGATCATTGGTCATTTCCATACCATATTTTGAAGTGTAAATAAAAATGGAAATGCTATTTGTACAATAGGGTTTCTACAATGACTTTGACAATTCCAAGTCAATTACCTTTTTATCCTTATTTGACAAGAATATAAAATGAATTATAATCTCACGGATATAAAACGGGATATGGAAATCCTGAAAAAACAGATAGAAGAATTATTTAAATCTGTTCAACAGCAGTCTAAAGATTCTAAACAAGATTTAGAACCTATACCAGCTAAAATAATCAATGACATTAAACAAGAAATTGCTGAATGTCCTTGTAAAAAAGAAAATAAAAAACAGAAAGAAATTTCTAGCCAAGCAAATAATATACCTTTTCTAAAATATTCATATCCTAATGACTCAGTAGGAAATGAAGAATTAGGGAGTTCAGGAAATCCTAACGCTTTTAAATGGCCAAAAGATGCTTTGAAAAAATGAATCTTCAAGAAAAACTTGAGAAAAATCTTTGGAACCTAATTAATTTAGATTTGGAT
>CACSLK010030184.1:8973903-8998057 GCA_902706635.1 Striga hermonthica | reverse complement strand
CAATAAAAATATAGAATCAAAATCCAAATAAATCTCCTCTTTTTGTGGCTGGATATAAATCTCCTCTTTTGAAGGCTGAATATCCTGCGTATATTAAGGAGCCTGCCAAAAAAAGATTAAGCTAAATTGGTTAGTAGATTCGTTGATTACATTTCAAAATGAAATTAACCTTTTATTTGGCCAAATTTTTTAAATGATTTTCGAGAACTAGATTGAATTTTTAATTAATTGCTTTTGGTACAAATCTGATATCTGATCCTTTTTTTTTTTTTTTATGTTATAGCGATTTTTGTTGTCAAAATTTGATTTACATTGTGTGCTACTCATATTTATCATTTGGAAAACTACTTGCTATTCATATTATGATTTGAAAAACTAAATCTATTGTATAATGAAACAAAATAATTTCAAAAATCACATTTTCGATCGATGTTAAAAATGAAACTGTTAAAATAAAATAGATAATCACAAATCCATATTATCACAAGTCAATATATAATTAAATATAATTTTATATTCATAAATTATAATTAATATATATTTTACGGGTAGAAAATTACATGTGTAAATTAGCAATTACTATAAATATCGATCCACAATTGTCAAGTGCAAGATAATTTGCATGGAAAAACAAGAAGGATTTTAATAGTGTATGACTTTTTCATGATGAACATTTTCTTATTACCTGGTAAATGTCCTACGATATTATAACTTATTGATTAATATTAGCCTTTAATTATAAATTTTACCAAAACAAATACAGCCCGTGCATCGCACGGGGTTACGTACTAGTTTCGTAAAGAAAAATATAAGAAAAATAACAAAACTTACTATTTATAGGCTCCATTAAATTCTGACCTATTTTTTTACTACCATTTTTGGTAAATGGTAATTTTTATTATATATCTATAGATATAGATATTTATTTATAGGAAAATTCTAAAAGAACAACCTAGTTTACATCCCCCCTTACAACCAAATAGTAAGTCAAAAATTTTGACAAAAGAAGATTGCAAATTGACTATTATACCCTTATTTGTTTT
Organism: Striga hermonthica; assembly: GCA_902706635.1. Lineage (NCBI taxonomy): Eukaryota > Viridiplantae > Streptophyta > Magnoliopsida > Lamiales > Orobanchaceae > Striga > Striga hermonthica. The sequence goes on along the minus strand of CACSLK010030184.1, from coordinate 8,997,014 downwards.
TAAGTGTTAATAGGGATATAAAATGAATTACAATCTTACAGATATAAAACGAGATATGGAAATCTTGAAAAAACAGATAGAAGAGTTATTTAAATCTGTTCAACAACAGTCTAAAGATTCTAAACAAAATTTAGAACCTATAGCAGCTAAAATAATCAATGATATTAAGCAAGAAATTGCGGAATGTCCTTGTAAAAAAGAAAATAAAAAACAGAAAGAAATTTCTAGCCAAGAAAATAAAATACCTTTTCTAAAATATTCATATCCTAATGATTTAGTAGGAAATGAAGAATTAGGAAGTTCAGGAAATCCTAACGCTTTTAAATGGCCAAAAGATGGTTTGAAAAAATGAATCTTCAAGAAAAACTTGAGAAAAATCTTTGGAATCTAATTAATCTAGATTTGGATGATAAACAAGCTATTCAGCTTGAATATACAATTCGTTTTTTAGAAATGAATGAAGAACAATGTAATTCAGATTTGGAATCAAACCCTGAAATGAAAAAGTTGTTAAAACTCGAAGAACATGAACAATTTTATCAAATTGAGGAAACTGAAACTGACACTCAGTCAGAATCAGAAATAAATTTCAAAGATGAAGAAGAACTTCTAAAGGAAAAATTTAGAATGGAAAAACCAAAATCATCTGGAACAAAAGATGATCAAGAAATGAATACTGAAGAATTCGAAAGAAAACCATCAGTAACTCCTAGACCACCTAGATCTTCTAACAACAATGCCGGTATCCCTGGTATTGCCGGAGAAGTTCAGACAGCTTCAATCTTAGACTTAGACTGTAAAAAACCTGAAACAATTAAAAAATTAATTGATAAATGGGGACTAGAAATGAGTCTTGTGATTAATCTCAATCCAAGTACTTTCAATACAGCACAACTTGTGTTAGCACTTGCTGAGCATAGAATGCTTGGAAATGCACAAAATTTTATAAAAAGAGTCCAATGGGATACTCAAAATGTAAACCCTGCAGTTATGCTTGAAAGCATTCTGAACAGTCTTTATACTTTTTTTTGGGCATTGATCGAGTATCAAATGCAGAAAATGAAAAACTTATAGAGCAATCTAAAGCTAAGGTAAGATTAAATAATCTGACTCTTTGCGATATTTGTTACATTGAGGAATTCAATTGTGATTTCGAAAAGAATCTTTTCAAAATAGATTTTGGAGAACATCCTGAATACATTAAAATGTATTTAGCAAAAATTCCTATTGTAGGAAATGATGCTTCAAAAAAATATGAAGCAGCTGAAAATCTTATGAAATATAGTTTCGGTTATGCCAAAAGACTCGTAAGAGAAGAAATTGAAAAAATTTGTAATGCTACTATAAAGCAAAAACAAATGAAAAAATTTAACAGAAACTGTTGTTCTAAAATTTCTGAGAAACCTACAGAATATGGTTGCAAACCATATAAAAGAAAATCTAAGAAAAATTACTCTAGAAAGTATAAGTACCAGAAAAGAAAGAAGAGAAAAACTTTTAAACCTGGTAAATATTTCAGAAAGAAACAAAAATTTCAACCCAAGAAAAACTTTTGTCCAAAAGGGAAAAAGAATTGCAGATGCTGGATCTGTAACATAGAAGGTCACTATGCAAATGAGTGTCCTAATAGACAAAAATCTGAGAAAGTAAAATTTCTCCAGATTGCAGACTCATTTGGTCTTGAACCAATTGAAGAAGAATTATCACTCAAATGAAAAGGAATATCTTGCGGTAATAAAAACCATAAAGAAATTTACAATTTATCTTACTCCTTATAAATTTACTGTTAGGACAGATAACAAAAACTTCACTTATTTCTTAAAAACCAAGATGAAGGGCGATAGTAAACAAGGTAGACTTGTAAGATGGCAGATGTGGCTTAATCAATATGAATTTGATGTGCAGCATATTGCAGGAAACAAGAACGTCATTGCAGACTTTTTATCTCGAGAATTTAACGACCTTTGATAAAATGTTCACAGGATTAAGGCTCAATGGAGCACATAACCAGTCACAGGCGGTGACAATAGGGAGTTGCTTCCCAGGCATGATTTATGCTCGATAAAGCATCATCTATAATGGATGAATTACAACAACTTCAGTTGCAAGAAGGACTTCTGGTCCAAGAACTTGAATTGGTTCGCGCCAAAATCAAGTATGTAAGCTTGTTTAAAGCTGAACAAAAAAGAGATTCTACTGTCTCTATTCCAGCAATGGAACAAACGAGTAATGTAACAAGCCTAGCTTGTGAACAAAAAGAGGAAATTTCATCTCCTCCTGATCTTATAGATCTTGAAGGTGAAACTAGTCCAGAGCAAACGGCTACTGGTAAAGACTTATCAAATCCGTTAATAGCTAGCAACTTGCTAAAAGCGGCAATAAGTATTAAATTACCAACAACGTTGGATAATTCTGATGGTTTAAACCTCAGACCGAACGGTGGAATTTCTGTTCCTAAACAGACAAAATCATTTGACAATGATAAGGGAATTCAAATCCCAAATAAAAAAAGACACAACATATTATGTCGTGTTTAATGGTCCAAATGCAGGTATCTATCAAGATTGGGAGATTACCAAAAAAGCTACAAGTGGTATTTCTGGTGTTTCACACAAGAAATACAAAAGTTTCTTTGAGGCTCGTATTGCAGCAGATCAGTACTCGAGAATAAATGCAATAGCTCCCCTCGAGCTAATTTGCACAGCAGATGGACTTAAGCCCAACACATTCACTGCGGCCCTAAAGAAGCCCAGAAAACAAGAAAGGCTCCAAACTCTTGGAAAGATCCCAAAAAGGCCCAATCAGGAAGCCCAACAAGATGAACGGACCAACCTGGCTCAACTCTCAAAAGAAGGCTTGGACTATTGGATTAACTTGGCCCGACACAGTGGTGAAGCAGAAATCTTGACAGATAAATACTTCACGACAAATGGAAAGGACTTGAGGTTCTTTAACTTCATAAAAAACGCAAATTCAGAAATGGTTATTGAAGCATTCGAATATGGAATGGTTAAAACCATATATCCCAGCCAAACTTTAAAGGAACTACAAGAACTACCTTCTAATGTTCTTAAGGCAATAAAAAACTACAGGAAAAAATGCATCCAAGGCGACAAGGACATTTTTCTAAAAATCATGACTTCGATACCAATTTGGCTCAATGACGAAGTAATCCCAGCAAAACATTTAATCATGCTAGGCGTAAGTTCTGGAGAAAAATTCATTAAACCAGAAGCAAGAACATTCCAACCTGTCAACCTCGACGATGTTGGACTTAACCGATATGAAACTCTAGTGGAAAAAACAATGGAGTTTAACTCGGACGATAAAGTGTTTGTGAATTACCAAGACAAAAATTACTTGGTATATTCAAAATCACCAAAAATCATGAGTAATGAAGATGAAATCAGGATTATCACCTTCCAAAAAGGTTTACTTCAAGAATTTCATCATCCAAAGATCTGTAAAAAGATTAAGAAACATAAGGAAGCACGTGGTAGCATCTACACCTGTCCAAATGAAAGCTGTCAAGCAACAATTATGGTGGAGCCAATCACTTTAAAAAAGATGACTGAAGAAAAAGATTCCCAGACAGGGTCAATATCATCCAACTCATCAGCCATGTGAGAGAGGTCAGCTAAGCAACATTATTGGCTCAAGGCCATGTGGGAAAGTGGAGACCAACTAATGGCATAGGTCAGTAGTGACGATAAACACTTGTATCGATCCTCATTCCTTAGTCTATAAAAGGATGAGTTACATTTTCAATAAGGGACATCAGAAAATTAGTCCAGAGTCTAGCTTGAATTTCTGTAAAACTTTCTTTCTTCTATGTCTATATGTGAGTAGTGAAAGGTTCCTTCTTAGGAACTTGAGATTGTAATCAGAGGCTTGAATGAATAATTAATATTCATATCAGGACTCTTGTAAAATGTTTGAAGTTTGAATAAAATATCCAGTTTGTTTGAACTTGTGCTAAAGATCTTATCCTGGAGGCCAATTTGCTAATCAGAGGGAAGAAGTACCAGAAGGGAAAACAGTACCCGTGGAGCAGGCTTGGAATCGATCATTCAGATACAAAGATTCAAAATCAAACACAGAGGTAAACATTTATCCAAACTATAAAACATTTTATAAGAAGTTCCTTTGAATATAGTGGTTATGTCTTAAATAGCTCTCTGAGAAGCAGTCTAAAGTTTCTAGGAAAGGAATTTTAATTTATAAAGGAATTTCAAGAATCATTGAAAAAAAGGTTTTCAAAACCATAAAATAGATCAAATCTTTTGATAAAACAATTTCTCTGAATAAAAAATTATGAATTTTTTACAATGGTATGATTTTTGGCATTTGCCAATGAAAATGCTTTATAAAGAACGAAACGCTTTGAGATATCAGCGTAAACAATTAAGAAATCTTCATACTTTGTTAGAAGTTTATCAACGAAGACTTGAAGCCTTACAACTTGAGAAAGAACTCGAGTATAACAGGGCATTACCTGAGGGTAAAATGAATATCCTAAAATCTTATGGTTTCAGACTAAATGGTCTATATGGCTTAGTTACTTCTACCAAGAAGTCAATTAAGAAAGCAGAAAAACAAGCATCTCTTTTGGGAGCTGCTTAAATTCTTTGATTTTTTGAGTGTTAAAACTCTAACTTACTATGGAAAACAATAATTTATGGCATATGCCAGTAAGAGTAGTGTTTTCAGATATAAATTGTCTTAGAACACTAAGAAAACAAATAATCCGGTTAACATCTGATTTAAATGAAGAAGAACAAAGATTGAATGATTATATTCAAACTTATATTTCTGCACCTATAGAAATAAAACTAGCAACTACAAGAAGCTATGTTGATAATGTCAATAGAATGGTCTCGGTCATTCTCGCATTAAAAGAGTCTATTAAGAAGGCACAGCAGCAGAGCTCACTTCTTATGAATTGAAATGGATTGTTTTGATATCCTGTATAAATTCCGCACGGGAGTCAGCCCGTTTAAAAATCTTGGTATCAGAGCCTGGTATCAAAGAAAAAACCTGTTTGGAATATGAGTTCCAATACAGATAATGAAAACAAGAATATAGAGCAAGATTTATGTTCTAATAGTGATCTTTCACAAATTTCATTTAATGAAAATGAAAAAGGTTTTAAAGCCAGTTTGGCAATAAAACATGATGTATTAACTAAGATTCAAAAATCAAAGTTAAATCTTAAAAAGGAAGAAGTCTTTAACATTCCAATGTTAAATTTCTTAAAAAGAAAAAATGAAATTTTCTATTTTGTTAACACGCAAGAATTGCATGTAGACATAAGAGATGTTAAAGGAACCGTATACCTGCCTTTAATTACTAAAGCAGAAATACGAAAAAACCTAGAGAAAATTCCATCTCTTATAAGAAGTAAAATTTCAACAATTCATCTAGGAGCAATAAAAATTTTGCTTAAAGCTGAATTTCAAGAAGGGATTGATACTCCTATAAAGATGGCATTAATCGATGATAGAATTAATGACAGAAAAGACTGTATCTTAGGAGCAGCAAGGGGAAACCTTGCTTATGGTAAGTTTATTTTTACAGTTTATCCTAAATTTGGCATGTCTATTCAAACTGCAAATTTAGATAGAACATTATTTTTCATTCATCACTTTGAAAGAGAAAATCTAATGAACCCTGGAGATAAAGTCTTTAGTGTTAATTACGTTATAAGCTATGCTTTGAGTAATAGTCACCATAGTATAGATTATAGGAAAAAATCTTATATTGAACTAGAAGATATCTTTTCAGATATAGGTTCAGTAGAAGAAAAAACCTTCTGTGAATTAGCACCTCTAGAAGAACACTGGGCTATTGATATAGCTAAAGGAAAAACTGTGATAGGAAATAAAAATCCTACGCAGATTAAAGAAAATTCTTTGATTATAGGAGAATCAAGTAGATTATCAGTCTCAGAGAAACGATCTCTAGCTGATATGTCAGATAGAATAGATAATTTATCCGGTATGTTGAAACAATTAACTTCGGGATAAAAATTATATAATGAAACTACATTCGCAATACATATTTGGATATGAAGATCATGAATTTATCATGATATATCCTCATTGTAAAACTCATTGTACAATTTTGATTGTACATATAGCACCACTCAAATAAAAATGATAACTAAATGAAAATATATATGAGACATTTTAATGAAATAATCTTTTTTACCCTAACTTTGGTCTAATAGTGAAATAAATTTCATTTGGGTTTCTCTTACCTCTGACCGTCTCCGCAACTACAAGAACTCAACATTGGAGGAGGGGGAGATTTCTGATAAAGAGTCTCTGAAGCTTAAGTCAGCACTCGCCATAGATAAAGTGGTATATGAGAGTATAATAGTAAATGTAGAGATCATGTGTTTCGGTATCTTAGTCCTTTTATAGGGGAGGTGTACCTTGGTGCCCAAGTTCGATTTGCTCAATACCATTATGACATGTGTTCTAGTTCATGTGCAAGTTTAATCCCCAGTACATTCATTCTTAGCCATTAATTTTTCTTGCAAGACGACCTAATCGTGAAACCAAACCCTTATTATTGTGAGGTTGAATATCTTCTTGAGTAGGCCTGCAAACTCTGTTCTTCAGGTCGAATGATCGACCTCATCCTCTTCTTACAAATATTCAGTCTGTCAGCACAGTTGGCCCCGTACGACCGATTTCTCGGGTAAAACCAGTCTAGTATGCTGTTCCATATCAAGGTCTATACACATCTCTCATAAAGAACCAAAATGGATATCTATCTACTTTTTCAGATTTTATTAATGTAGGATATAATTGAATAATATAAATCAATCGTCCTTAGAGTATATATTTTCTCATCAATTAATAATATCAATTAATCATCCTTAAATATCTCCAAAGGTGTTTCAATTGTAGAAACAGTGCATTTAGAATTTTCTCCAATAAATGTGACATGAAAGAAACACAATAAATTTGGAACTCTTTTTACATATGAAAACTCTATTAGACTTGATGAGTCATCATTTTTCCTCCCATTTATTTCTTTTATATATAATTAAAATATATAACTAGGTTAAGAAAGATTTTTGTTGATTAAATTATTGTTTGTTAGTATTTATTTGTACAAATTTGTCTAAAAACATATTAATTTACATAAATAAAAATAAAAGAAAAAATCAATATATCTCTAAAATGTATTATAAATTTAATGATATTTATTAATATATAATTTTGTCAAAATTATGCATTAACATACATAAAACATAAAGAAAAAAATAAGGAAAAAAAAAAACATCATAAAATCTTGGCATAATATTATTGTAAGGTTGGACAGGGTAAAACCCTTCGAAAAATATCGTATGATTATACTTGATGATAGGAAAACACCTGATGAATATTGATGGGCGATAGCAGATTGTGTGGGAGTAACTCTTGACCCTTCAAATCCCACAACCAACGTTTTACGTGCCCTTTTATGGCTAACTGTAACAATTTATTTCTCATTCACCGAAAATCAGTTTTGAGAAAATAAATATACCACGAGTATCTACTCGGAACGTAAAATTTTTGTACAATATTTAATTCAACACAAATTAAATATTTAGCCATAAAAAATTCAGTCAAAACCGGGTCAAACCCAAGTTTTATAATTGATTTTTCCAACAATTCCTCACATGAATGGAAATCAAATGTATGCATGTATGCGGACTCTTGTGCTCAATCCTCACAAGACTCTATTGCATCAGAAAAGGTAACTTGTGGCTTTGAACCTTTCTTAGTAAACATCATCGGATGTACTGGCGGTTTAATGGACATAGTGCCTTGAACTATTCATCCATAGTGTACACCAAGACAATGACATTCACACAATAGAGCCTTAACTCCATTCTGTTCTGTTGTTGTGTCCGTTTTGGCCATGGACAACACTTTAGATTCGTAAGTGTTTATAATTGAAGCGACCCTCACTTCACACTTATATAGGTGACCTCCCTGTCAAGAGTATCTTGTATTACTCCGCCTTTAAAAGGTTAGGGATTCATTAAAAGTCCATATGACTTACCCTCACCACAATCAACAGGTAATCTAGCACTTGGATTACTTTTAGGGAATAGAATTGGACACTCTAATGTTCCAAGTGCTCAACTGAATTTTTATAGTTTAGTTTTCCCCTTGAACCAAGTTTATGGGATCTCCATTCAGCAAGGTAGGGTTCCCACTATGATCATTCTTTTCATTGTGGATTTTTAATCCCATTCCCTCTAGCAATATTCCCAATTGATCTCTATTCAATCCTTTAGTAAAAGGATCAGCCAAAATTTCCTTAGACTTTACATAGTCAATGGAAATAATACCATTTGTGATCAATTGGCGAACGGTATTATGTCTATGACGAATATGTCTAGACTTACCATTGTACATGTTACTTTGCGCCCTTCCTATAGCAGTTTGGCTATCACAGTGAATCATCACAGGCGGCAAAGGTTTATTCCAACATGGAATATCGGATAAAAAGTTTCGAAGCCACTCGGCTTCTTCACCAGCTTTATCTAAAGCGATGAACTCCGATTCCATGGTTGACCGAGCTATACAAGTTTGTTTTGTGGACTTCCACGAAACTACACCTCCTCCTATACAGAAGACATATCCACTTGTGGAGTGAGAATCTCTCGAATTCGATATCCAGCTTGCATCACAGTACCCTTCAAGTACTGCTGGATATCTCGAGTATTTTAGCCTGTATTCAAGGGTGTACCTTAAGTACTTCAGTACCCTTTTCAAAGCATTCCAGTGCTCATGACTGGGATTGCTCGTAAATCTACTCAACTTATTCACCGGATAGGCCAAGTCTGGTCGTGTACAGTTCGTCAAGTACATTAGACTCCCTATAATCCGTGAATATTCCAATTGAGCAACTGGTTGACCTTTATTGGCTTCCAGATTTAAGCTAAGATCAAGGGGTGTCCTAGATAGAGGACCTTTATAGGCATTAAATTTCTTGAGCACTTTCTCTACGTAATGAGATTGTGACAAGACAATTCCGTTTTGAGTTCTGATAATTCTTATTCCAAGAATTACATCAGCTAAACCCATATCTTTCATGTCGAAATTTCTTTTCAACATTCGTTTCGTATCCATGATCACGTCATGGCTACTCCCCATGATCAACAAATCGTCTACATATAGACATATAATTACATATGTATTTGATGTGTTTTTAACATAAACACATTTTTCACATTCGTTGATTTTGAACCCATTTGACAACATCACGTCATCAAATTTCAAATGCCATTGTTTAGGAGCTTGTTTAAGTCCGTACAAGGATTTAATCAATTTGCACACATTTTTTTTCTTGTCCAGGTGATACAAAACTTTCGGTTTGTTCCATGTAAATCTCTTCTTCTAATTCACCATTCAAGAATGCCGTTTTGACATCCATTTGATGAATCTCAAGATTGTGCAAAGCAGCAATTGAGAGAAGCACTCTAATTGACGCTATACGCGTCACAGGTGAATATGTATCAAATAAGTTGTACCCTTCTTTTTGTTTAAAGCCTTTGACCACTAATCTTGCTTTAAACTTATCAATGTTCCATCATCTTTGTATTTTCTTTTTAGGATCCTAAAGATTTACAACCCGCAGAGAGATCAACCAACTCCCAAGTATGATTTTGCATAATGGACTCGATTTTGCTATTTATAGCTTCTTCCCAGAGTGGTCCATCTAGGCTAGACAGAGCTTCCTTAATGGAACTCGGTTCATCATCCAACACATACGTAATAAAATCAGGTCCAAACATTTTTGTCGTTTTTACCCTTTTACCACGTCTCGGTTCTTCTTCTTTATCTTTAATACCATCTGGTAAAGAACCGCTAGCAGTTTCATACGTCCTTTTGTTAGAACTAGATTATGTCTTTTCCTTCAAAGGAAAAATATTCTCGAAGAATATAGCATTCCTCGACTCAACAGTGGTACCAACCGATACCTCCGGATTTTCTGATTTATGAACCAGAAATCTATATGCATTACTATTGTAAGCATATCCAATAAAAATACAATCGACCGTCTTGGGTCCGATTCATTTGTTTTGGTTCAGGAACTGAAACCTTAGACAAACACCCCCACACTTTCAAGTATTTATAAGACGACTTACGATTTTTCCACATTTCGTAAGGAGTCTCATTTTTCCTTTTAGGTGGTATTTTATTCATAATATGATTTGCTGTTAAAACAGCTTCCCCCCACATATTCTAGGGTAATCCTGAATTTATCAACATGATATTCATCATCTCTTTTAAAGTCCGGTTCTTGCGTTCAGCAACACAGTTTGACTGTGGAGAATAGGGGATCGTCGTTTGATGAACTATGCCATATTCAGAACATATTTGTTCAAAAGGAGCTACATACTCCCCACTCCTATCACTTCGGATTATTTTAATCTTTTTGCCGAGTTGATTTTCAACTTCGGTCTTATAATTTTTAAAAACTTCCACAGCCTCGTCTTTGTTTCTTAAAAGATATAAGTAGCAAAACCTTGTGCAATCATCAATAAAAGTTATAAAATATCTTTTACCCATTCTTGTTTGTACAAACTTCAAGTCACATACATCAGTATGGATTAAACCCAACGGTTCAGTATTTCTTTCCACCGAATGAAAAGGTAATTTAGCCATTTTGGCTTCAACACAAGTTTCACATTTTTTGTGTGATTCAATTTTAAAATTAGGAATTAATTCTAAGTTCATCAACCGTTTAATTGCATTTAGATTCACATGTCCTGATCTAATATGCCATAAATCAGAGCACTCCACGATATAAACAGAAGTACGATTTTCATTATCATTAGAAACGGTTACACGGCTCACAGCCATTACATTCATTTTAAATAAACCCTTGTCGAGATAGCCACGACCAATGAAATTACCATACTTGCTAAGAATAAACTTCTTAGCTTCAAACACTAACTTAAAACCATGCTCTACAAGAAGAGATCCGGAGACCAAATTCTTGCGGATGTCTAGGACATGCAGTACATCCTTAAGCTTCAACTCCTTTCCAGAAGTCAACTTCAGCACCACGATGCCAAATCCAGCCACATCAGACGAGGAGGAGTTGCCCATGTGGAGCTTCTGACCAGTTGAAGGAGTGTAGTCAGAAAACAACCCCTTGTCGGAACACACGTGGCGAGTGGCACAAGTATCAATGTACCACGCCCTTGGGTTATCCACCAAATTGGCTTCAAACACCACAGCCGACATATCCATGTCGGTTAGTTCATTCGACACAGGGTCGTGTTCAGCAATGAGGGCACCATGTTGTGCCTTCTTCAGACCAACCTTTTAGGCTTCTTGCAGTCCTTAGCCATATGGTTCGGCTTTCCACAGTTGTGGCAATTGCCGGTAAATTTCCACACTTTGGCAGACTGCTGCTTCCCTTTGTTAAGGGGCTTCCTTTTGCTCGAGTTTCCTTGCTCCAACAAGTTGGCACGAGCTTCCATCATCGGGGCCTTTCCCGAAGACTTCCGACTGTCCTCTTCAATCCGAAGACGAACAACCATATCTTCAAGACTCATCTCCTTCCTCTTATGCTTGAGGTAGTTCTTGAAGTCTTTCCAACCCGACGGCAGTTTCTCGATCACAACCGCAACTTGGAATGACTCACTCAGAGACATTCCTTCAACATGAATGTCATGCAAGATGAGTTGGAACTTTTGCACTTGAGACACGACGATCTTAGTGTCGACTATCTTGAACTCCGGAAATTTGCCGACGACGAATTTCTTCGCCACGGCATCCTCAATTTTGTATTTATTCTCCAAGGCAGCCCAAAGCTCCTTGGCAGAGCCAACCAAGCTATACACATTGTACAACTCGTTACTCAGTCCTTTGAGGACATAGTTCCGGCAAAGGTAATCACCTTGCCCCCAAGCATCGTATGCAGCTCACAGCTCAACATTCGATTCATTTTCAGCCACGACAAGAGGGTCGTCTTTCAGGTACTTCACCAAACCCAAAGTGGTCTGGTAGAAGTGCATCTTCTGTTGCCACCTCTTGAAATCAAGCCCGTTGAATTTTTCGGGCTTCTCAGCAGTGGGAACATGAACAACAGGTTGGGGATGATGAATAGCGGGGGTGACAGGTGGTTGAGTTTTTTATCCTTCGCCAGTGGATGCCATCAGTTCAGTATGTGTCAAATATTTGTCTTGCGATTGTTACACAATGTAGTGTTTGAATTACAACGAGAACCTATGAACTGAATAAAGAGTTCAGTTCTTACAATATGAACTAAAACAGAAATATAAATTACAACTCAAATGCGGACAGATTGAAAGCCGAGGCGATTGAAATCTTTCTGCAAGACAAATACGCCCCGTATAGTGCTGACGGGTCTGTGCATAATGTCCCAAAAATACAACGGCAATACACTCGGAAGATGTAGCACACCAGCCTTCAGAGTTCCAGCGAACAAAATCGAAGACGAGAACTGAGCACTATGATATGATGCGTGAGGCTTTGAGAGTATTCAAATTGTATGAAAAATGTTGTGTGTCTTTCTCTGCAGCTCTAAGTCCTATTTATAGGACTTCCATCCCTGAGGGAGAACCATAAGTTACATCAATCACTTAAGGCTGAGATAAATGGACACCATTAACCTGAAAATGTTTCAGGTGTTACACCATTAACCAGGTGTTAACACCATTAACCAGCCATTAACACTCCACATGAAAGGTCAGGCGTTACATTTCACATGAAATTTCATGTGTCCAGATTCATTGTACATGGAGAGGTCTCACTCGGGTTGGATCAAAACCCGAGTCAAAATCCAAATTGGATTTTCTGGTTGGGCCTAAAATTGCAAATAGATTTGCAGCAAAAAGATATATAAGGCCCAAGGCCGCCCAAGTCCAGCCCAAAGTCCAATTGCCAAGAACCAAGGCCCGTGCCCGAGTCTGAGCCCGCCGGCCGCGCGCGCGCGCGTGTGGCCAAAAGCAACACCAACACTTGGTGCATAGCGTTGTGCTTGTTGTAACCTCTCCAACTCTCTTTATTATAATAAAAAGAGTTAAACTCATTTAAGAGTCCAATGTGGGAGTGACTTTTGACCCTTCAAATCCCACAACCAACGTTTTACGTGCCCTTTTATGGCTAACTTTAACAATTTATTTCTCACTCACCGAAAATCAATTTTGAGAAAATAAATATACCACGAGTATCTACTCAGAACGAAGAATTTTTATACAATATTTAATCTCACACAAATTAAATATTTAGCCATAAAAAAATTCAGTCAAAACTGGGTCAAACCCAAATTTTATAACTGATTTTTCCAATAGATTGATGGGTGGTAGCGGATCCGAAGCTATGCGGTACTTTGTTGGTATTTACTATTAAATGCAAATGATATTGAAGAATGAGTGACACTTTTAAATATGATGAATATGGATGGGTTGTAGCAGATTGGTGGTAGCGGATCCGAAGCTACGACGCTCTCATAGTACTTCGTTTATGTTCACGAAATTGACGAATAAGTGACACTATTATTTCTTGTTTTACCAAAGAAAAGATTTTATTCAAAAAAAAAAGGAAGAAACATCGTACAAACAAGACAAAAAATCCTATACAAGAGCATTAATAACACCCTTGGAGTTGCAAACTTAACCAAAGAGAGCTGCTAACTGTTTTCTCTGCTCTTAATAACATTGTTTGATCAGCATCTCTCCCCTCCGTAGGCGCCGGCCTGCCGCTGCGCCGAATTCAGTGGGGGGCAGGTGAGTCTCTTTCCCCGATGTCCCCTGCAAACCGGCGAGGCGCTTCTCTGAATCCTTGTGGCCTTGGTGGTGCTGTTGCGGGTTCCGACATCGGGTGGGTCATGGGCGGGCTCTTGGTTGTCGTCGTTGTGTCGCTTCCATGGAGCAACCGACAGCTGAGTTCATGTCGGGGTATGCTCCCTGGGCCATCCCGTCTCTTTGTGCTGTTGTGGGTGGTCCGACGATGAGGGATTTCGATTACCGGTGGTGGGCAACCGACGGCTCCTGACCAATTTGGTGATGGGGGTCTCTCCGAGTGGAACTCGCGGTGGGAATCAGAGTGTTCCGGCAGGTGTAGGTTCGGCTTGGGTATTCGGGTTTAGTTAAGTCTCGATTGCAATTTCAAGATCTGGATGGAGTCGTATCTCTATTTGTCGGGATTGTTCGCGTGTGTGTCTCGATTGTCTGCTGCGGATGTGGAGGGCTTTTATTGTTTCTTTTTTTTTTTTGTTTCATGTTTTGTTTGTGCTTGTTGTTTTGTGTTGTGGTTGTTTTGTGTTTCGTTTTGCGTTGTTGTCTTTTCTCTTGTTTGGTTTGTGTTATTCTCCTATTGGGAGCGTGTTTTTCTCCGGTTGGGAGTATAGTTGCTTTTAGGCTACCTCTGTGTAGGCCTCCTGGATTCAGTTGATTGGTTGCTTGACTATTCTACTATAATTACGTGGTATTTAATTTAAATATTATTTGCATCATTTGAAAAAAAAACAACAACAAAAAAAAAAAAAGCAAAAGACTAGAGTCCAAAATAAAACACTCAAAACAAGCAGGGCTTAACAAAAAAAATGTACAAGGAGCCAACAAGAACCTGCAACTTCAGAAAATAACAATACCAATAACACAGAAAGAAAATACAAATAACACAGAAAGAAAATAGCCTACGAGAAGCTAAAATAATTCCCTAGGCTTTTTGCTAACTGTTTTCAGAACAAAGAGATGCTGATCAAATATTCAACGACCCAAAATTTCAGAAAATTCTAACCAATCTTTAAGAGCATGCTTCATACAAATTCAACCCAAAAAATCCAATCATTTTTAATTCAACCACTTTTTTTAACTCAACTTTAGCTCAACCTCACTATCATCAATATTATCAATTATTAAATAATATCAATCATTCATTCTTACATATAACATCAACCTTAATTCACTATTCATCTACTCATATAATTTTAACTAACCATCACAACACATTTTCTCTCTCCTACTTTTACATCAATTTAATTTAAATATATTTTATTTTAAATATTATTGTAATATTTTCCATGTGATTCCTTTCTCTATTCTCGGCCCAATTTTTTCTTTTTCAGGAAAGAATGGGAAAAAACAGTTTTAACCGCATCAATTTCTGTCGGGCCGGGCCCCTAGGCTGTGGGGTGTCGCGGGTGTGGCCTCGGATCCTTGCGTTGGGCCCTCCAGTGTGTTCTTGGCGAATCCCCTTTCCTCTACGTGCGATGAACCGTAGTGTAAATTTGGACTATAAATTCGTTTAGGAGCTTGAGTTATCGCAGTTTTTCGGGTTTGATTTCTAGTTTTGTTGCTCAGTTGGTGTTCTTTGTTATGGGTGTGACTCGGTAGTCTGTTTAGGTGGTCGTGGGGTGTTTAGGTGGTCGTGGGGTACTGCTAAGTTTATGAGAGGTACTTTTCTACCTTGTTTATTAGGTGTGAGTTATTTTATCTTTCTTTATTTTTTTTTTTCCGTTAAGTCCAACCGCCCGAACTACTCAACTCTGTTGGGTCACGTGGCCCTATCTATGTGTGGCTCTTAACCCTTTTAAGATTCATTATTATCCATTAGTCTTTTATATTATACCGCCTAATGGTGTACTAGTTTGAGGTCATGAGGTAGATTGCTGCATGTTCTGAATCTAATTGTTGTCCTTTCTGGTTAAGTTTCTAACAGGCCATCCGAGGGTCTTAGCTCGACCTATCTTTGTCCCTCTGAACCCCTCACTCATTTCGACATGAAGATGTTTTGTTGATATTCGACCTCCTTGCTGCTCTGCTTCGACCACCCGGTTCATTCAAACCTGATTGATCGGTTTATGTATTTTTGCTTCTGAGTATTGTATATCATATCATGTGAATAAGTATCAAATAAGTCATACCCCTTTTATTTGTTTAAAGCCTTTGATCATCACTCGCGCTTTAAACTTATCAATCGTTCCACCATAAAGATTTGTAAATCGCAGGGAGATCAACCAACTCTCAAGTATGATTTCGCAAATGTACTCAATCTAGCTATTCCAACTTAGAAAGAAGCTATGATGGATAAACTCAAAGCACTTCATATAAATGGTATGTCGAGTCTTACAACCCTATCACCTCACAAAATAGTTAATTGGGTGCAAATGGGTAACCAAAACCAAAGTACGTGCGAATGGTTCGCTTGATAAGTAAAAAGCAGGCTTGTAGCCAAAGGCTATTTCAAACACCATGAATTGACTATACAGACACCTTTAGTGTTGTGGTCAGACCAACAACAATCAAGGTAATTCTTTTCCTTGCTATTTCTAAATCTTGGGCTATTAGAAAGTTGGATGTTGCTAATGCTTATCTTAAGGGAGAGTTGGACTCTGATTTCTATATGTCAGCCACTTGGTTTTGAGAACCTTTCTGACCCATCTCTTGTTTGTAAACTCCACAAGACCCTCTATGGTCTCAAACAAGCCTCTAGAGCTTAATCATAGAAGCTTGGCTCAGTTCTTTTATCTCTGGGGTTTTCTATTCCTAAGTCTAATACTTGGTTTTTTCATCAGACAACCAATACCTCCACACTGATTCTACATCAGAAATTTCCTCCCTTATTCAACAACTGCAAGCCTATTCCCTGTGAAAGATTTAGGGCAACTGCACTATTTCTCGAGTATTCAGTTTGTTCACACCTCTACTAGCCTTTTCCTTTCTCCAAAGAAATACATTCAAGAATCGTTGATTAAGACCATCTCCAACCCTTATCTATACTTTAGCGCGAACTTTGCTCTACTCTATAGTAGAGTGAAACATTCGTCTCCAGCCTTTATATATCTATATTTTATTCTACATCAAATATATTATTTTTTATGTATTTGTATTTCAAATAAATTGGTATATATATGTATATTTAATCTTATATAAATAATTATTACCCCAATAATAAAAATGGGTTATATTTATTTTTATTTCAAATAAAATGGTATATATATGTATATTTAATTTTGTATAAAATGTTTATTGCCTAAATAATAAAATATATTTTATCTATTTTTATTTTAAATGAATTGGTATATATATGAACATCTAATGAAATCTACTTGTTTGAATGTGTTAAATTTTTATTCATATGGTCCATTTTCATATTAAAAAGTTGGGTAAAATACTTTTTCCCATCCGAACTATTACGGTTTTGGCGCATCACCATATAAACTATTTTTTTTTCACAAACCACCATATGAACTATATGGGTTTGTCAATGTGCCCCCTAAACCAGATATAAAAGTGGTTTTGACTGAAAAAACTGTTTGGTCACCAAATGTGCCCCCTAAATACTTTTACAAACCACCATATGAACTATCACGGGTTTGTCAATGTGCCCTCTAAACCACTTTTATATCCGGTTTAGGGGGAACATTGACAAACCCGTATAGTTCATAAGGTGGTTTGTAAAAAAAAATAGTTTATATGGTGATGCGCCAAAACCGTAATAGTTCGGATGGGAAAAAATATTTTACCCTAAAAAGTTATAAAATAAATTTATAATACATCAACAAATAAAAAGTACAAACTTATTTAGCATAAAAAATACATTACAAGAAGTTATTTAGCATAAAAATATATTTAATAATACACATTATACGAAAATTATCATTAATATTACATTAAACTACATAAATATAAGAAAAAATATCTGGCGCAACAACATGTTGCGCTAGAATTGGCGCATCACTGTTATTTTATTCATTCTAACGCATAAATTGGGTGCAGCGTTGGAAGGATTTCTCCACTCTACACTGGCGATTTTCTCTAATGTAAAGCAGCGCTGGAGAGGCTCTGAACTAAGTATGCAAGCAACTAGAAGTTCTACTACCCCAAGAACACTCATCCATCACTTTCCTAAACAGATGGCTCTAGTATTGATGAGATTGCTTTTTATAAGAGTATGATTCGCGGCCTTCAATATGTTACAGTAACCAGACTTGATCTCTATTTTATTGTGAACACACTGAGCCAATTTATGCATTGTCCTCTTGATAATCATTGGAAGGTTATGAGAAGAGTTTTCAGATACTTGGAAGACACTATAGATCTTGGTTTGCACCTTTTCAGCTGTCCCTATCTTCATATTCCTGTCTATGTCGATGCTGATTGGGTCGTTGATCCTGATGACAGGAAGTTTGTTTCTGAATTTTGTGTCTACTTAAACAAGAATCGTATTAGTTAGAGTTCAAAAAGGCATCTTTTAGTTTCTAGAAGCAGTATTGATGCTAAATGTGGTAACTTAGTCAAGGCTACTTGTGACATCCTTTATGGCAGACAAGATTACTGAATATATTGTCTAACATTAATTAAAATTTTCATTAGATTAAATCGTAGCCATATATTTATTTATATCTCAACTATCCACATCATGCCACGTCTTGTTGTCATGAACTATTGTACAACAAAATTATAAAAGTAATTTTTTTCATATTTATTTGTATATCAATTATCCACATCATGCCATATCATATTGTCATGAAATGTTGTACAAAAAAATTATACACGTAGCTTATTCCAAATTAAAATGACACGTCTTAAATTAACACAATTAAAAGATATACTTAAATGAAATTTAAAAAAACAAATCATGATTTTCTTTGAAATTTTGACAATTCAAATTTTTTACCTAGTCAAAGTTTTCAATTCGATTTATTAATTGCATTGGTGAATTTAGTTTAATGCACTTTGCACTAATTCTTAAAAGAAAATTTGATTAATATCACAAGAAAACTTTATTTATTTATTTTTCCGCAATCACATAAAAAGAAAAATAATCGGTCTGCCCTGCAGAGTACCCTTTTATGGAAAATGCTAAGGTTCCGTTACGGTACTATGCCGTTGGATATTTTAACTGTTGGATCATCTATCTTAGCTAACTACATGTTGATCCAACGGTTAAAATACCCGACGGTATGATACGGGACCTTAGCATTTTCCCCCTTTTATACCCTACCCCAAAAAAAAAAAAAAAAAAAAATTACAAAAACCAGAATGACCGCTACACTGACCGGTCTATCCGGTTGTCCATCGACTCTTCACAATTCTATTTACTGAAAACACATCGAAATAAAAAACCTAATCCTCGTAACTCGGTTCTTTTTCCCATATCTCGATCGAATTGACAAGAAAACTGAGCCACAGCCACCGATTTCAGGTAAGCTTTGTCTGAACCCAATCTTCATTTTCCTGCCAAAATTCACGTATTTTTTTCACTGTAGATGAGAATGTTGGTGCGTTTTCTGAACTGGGTCCGTTCGTTTCAATTCATGAATGCCTGTGAAACAACAATTGATTTTGGGAGCCGAAGAATGTTTTTTTACGCCGGTTTCTCTAATTCAGATGTAGCATATGTGTATTGCCGTGTTAAAGACGACATTTTTACAATTTTTCGGGCTGAACGCAATTTTTATGTGTTTCTTTCGCGTATTCATCTTTCTAGGGCTTTTGGGTTTGTGAACCACAATTTTGGATACTCGTGTGATTTTCTGGTATGGAGGAGCCTGTGGCAGTGACTTCACAGAAGCATGACCCGGCGTGGAAGCACTGCCAGATGTTCAAAAACGGTGACAAGGTTCAGCTCAAGTGCATATACTGTGGGAAGATTTTCAAGGGCGGCGGCATTCACCGGATCAAAGAGCATCTCGCGGGTCAGAAAGGCAATGCCGCCACTTGCCTCCGAGTCCAACCCGACGTGCGCCTGCAAATGCTCGAGAGCCTGAACGGGGTTGCCGTGAAAAAGCGGAAAAAACAGAAACTTGCAGAGGAAGTATCGGTATACGACAGTCCTGGGCCCCACGGTGCTGAAACCCCAAACAACTGCGGCCCCTTGAGCACGGAGGTCGTTTTGCTCCCCTTACCTGAAACTGCCGAGCATGAACCGGACGTGTTCGTGAACAGAGAGGACACCAGTGGAAGAAAGAAGAAAGGGAGGGTTCGGAAAGCCCCGGATGCTTCTTATCCCTGTCTTCTTCCCATGAACAACTCGAGGAAAATAAGCAGCACTGTCAACATGGCCGTGGGCCGGTTCTTCCATAACGTGGGCCTTCCCCCTGAAGCCGTGATGTCGGCCCACTTCCAGCCGATGCTCGACGCCATAGCCTCCCAAGGGCCCGGGGTCGTTGGCCCCACTTACCACGATCTCCGAGGCTCGGTCTTACGGAACCTCGTCCACGAGACGAGGGGCGAGTTCGACCGATGCGCGTCGGCCTGGATGAGGACCGGCTGCACGGTCCTGGCGGACGAGCGGAGCTCGTCCACTGCCAGCAAGACATTTGTCAACCTCTTTGCGTACTGTCCCGAGGGCACGGTTTTCCTCCGATCGGCCGATGTGTCCCACGCGCCCGACTCTTCCGACCTCATATTCGAGCTGCTGAGGTCAGCGGTAGAGGAAGTTGGCTCGAGAAACGTTCTCCAGGTGGTGACGGGCTCCGAGGAGAAGTATATTCTCGCTGGAAAAAGGCTGGCTGAGGTCTACCCGACCCTCTTCTGGGCCCCATGCGCTGGCAGGTGCATCGATCAGATGCTCAATGATATGTCACAAATCCCCTCTGTGGCTGCAGTGCTCGAGCAGGCCAAATCGGTCTCCAAATACGTGTATTCGAGTGGGCCTGTCTTGAACATGATGAGGCGGTACACGTTCGGGGTTGACCTCGTTGACTTGGGCCCGACCCGCCCGTCTACAGATTTCATGACGTTGAGGAGAATGGTGGGGATTCGGAACCACCTGCAGTCAATGGTCACGTCCGAGGAATGGATGGAGAGTCCTTACTCGAAAAGTCCAGGCGGGTTTTCGGTTTTGGATACAGTCAGCAGCCAGTCGTTCTGGTCAGCATGCTCGTCAATAACTCGTATAGTGGAGCCAATTTTACGTCTTTTGAGGATAGTGAACAGCGGGAATTGGCCGGCCATGGGGTATGTGTATGCAGGTTTGTACCGGGCGAAGGAGGCTATAAAGAAGGAGCTTGTTGAAAAGGACGAGTATTTGGTATATTGGGATATTATCGACCGGAGTTGGGAGCTGCTGCAAGGGCACCCTCTTCACGCGGCGGGTTTTTATTTGAATCCCAAGTTTTTCTACAGTCTTGAAGGGGATGCTCATCTTCGCATTCGGTCATTGGTGTATGATTGCATAGAGAAATTGGTTCCTGATCCGACGGTCCAGGATAAGATTATGAAGGAAACAGCAGCTTACCATGGAGGTGCGGGAGACTTTGGTCGAAAGATGGCTATCAGAGCTAGAGACACTTTGCTTCCCTGTGAGTCGTTTTTGGTGATTTCAAGCATTTTTTTCTTTTCTAGAATAGTTGTGTTTATTGAAGCAAGCTGCTTACCTGTGTTGTTGCATGATTATCTGTTGATAGACCAGAGAGTGGCAGGTACATATGCCAGATACAATAGTAAAAGTAGTAATTATCAATAGGGTAATTACAAACCGCTGAGGCTTAGTATACTTTATCGTATATCTTTTTGGTTATTTTGCGAAACCTCAAGTGTAAATTGTAAGTATATTTACTGTTTCAGCTGAGTGGTGGCTAACTTATGGTGGAGGATGCCCTAATTTGGCTCGATTAGCTATCCGCATTCTCAGTCAAACTTGCTGCTTGATCCATCATAAGACTGATAAAATTCCTCTCGATCAAATGCACGAGACGAAAAATTGTTTGGAACATCAGAGGCTCAGTGACCTCGTCTTTGTCCAGTACAACATGTCCATGAAGCAAATGTAAATAGACATATAAATTTCTCTTTTTTTTTTCATAATTGAAAGTTTAGAAAAAAAAAAGGTCGGTTGCAAAACAATAATGTCGATAGTATTTCCTCTTGATTAATTTTGCAGTGTTACTGGCAACAAACTACCCAAAGCCGTTGATCCTATTTCTTATGAACACATTAACTTGGTTGAGGATTGGGTTGTGGATAATAAAGACTTATGCTCAGAGGGCTCTGAAAATACAGAATGGATGGCCGTCGATCCACCTTTGGGTAATGTTATGTCCCTTGGCCCACAAACTGATGATGTTGAGGCTCTCGGTGCAGGTAAAATGGAGCACGTCTAGAGGAAAACGCTAATGGAATTTTTTTTTTAGCTAATAATATATATATACATATATATATATATATATTTATATATATATATATATGTGTATATATATATGTAATTTGAAATAAATTTTCACTCTGCAGGATTTGATGATTATGAAATTTTTGACCGGGTGAAAGATGGTGAAGAAAACGGAGAAGACAAAATCGACGACCAAATAGGTTCGCCGGCGAAATTTCCCTTGATAAAGGCAGAGGAAGAAGATGTGGATAGAGGCTAAAGTAAGAAACATCGTTAAACCGAGTCAGACGAGTATATATATATTAGCTCACTTGAAGCCTTGGTGAATTCGGAAGAGTTTTCCGAATTTATTTATGCTCATGTAGAGGAAATACTATAAATTCTGAATATTTGTTTTCTAGGTAGCCCCCTGATGGAGGGGTGTCTCTTGACTCTGCCCTTGAACATGTATGTATATGTGGTTTGTATGAACTATGAAGATCTAAAATAGTGAATAAATTTGAAACATTATTTCCCTTTCTTGCTTTTCTGAACTGTTTTGTTCAAAGCAGCTGGCTTTGGCAGAAGCATTTAATTTTAGCATGTTTGTTTAATTTTTTTTTTTTTATTTTTTTAATTAAGTTGCAAGGGCTGCTTAAGAGACCATGTAGAATATACAGCCAATTTGTTGTAGCAAAACACAAAAGTTACAGGACAAACTTATATGGTACTCCTTCAGCACACCTCCTAGGAAGAAGAAGCCCCACCGAAGAAAGTTCCTCTCTCGATAGCGTCCTTGTTAGCTTCGCCGAGCGCAGCTTCTTTCAAGTACTTGTCGGCCAGTTGGACCCTCTTCACATTCTCCTGCTCTTGAACGAGCATAAACCCGTATTCGAGTAGCTTCTCAAGCGTCATCTTGGGCTGCTCGAATGTCGGTGGGCCCTCTCTCGAGTTCACGAGCTTGCTCCCGATTTTCTCCACTCCCACTCCTCCGATCCACTTCCTAACCTCGTCATCATACACTCTAGC
>CACSLK010030184.1:8930075-8946341 GCA_902706635.1 Striga hermonthica | reverse complement strand
TTGACTTTGGGCTTTGGTGGCTCCAGCACACCCAGCCTGATCATCTCCTGACGTTCTTTCTCCCTGGCGAGCCGACGTTGCGTGCGCAATTTCTTCTGCTCCTTTTTGGTCAGCTTTAGGGGTTGTGGTGGAGGTGGTGCTGCCTCAGCAGGTGGCTCAATTGGCCGAGGGTGCTCAACGTAAATCGTGATCTTGTCCATTTTGATGTTTTCTTTGATCATCTCGCTGTCGACCACGTCGCCGTAAGTGCCAGAGTGTAGAAAAGGCACATCCCTAGGGGTCACGAGTTATAGAGAGTGGTTAAGTAGTATGAGTTTGAGAAACAAATGTATCTGTATCTTATCTGGCCTATCCTTCATCACAGTATTGGATAAAAAGCCCAATTGGCAACTCTTCCAACAAAAAAAGAGTATTTATAGGTTTTAATAAAATTAAGCACCACACATATGGTGTATCTATATATAAACATGTCTCATAAATATTGTCTCATATACAAGACAATACAGATGCGCTTACATTAATAAGCATATGGCCCAGAGATATTAAGAAACAAACGCGTTAAAACAAAATACAAAATAACAATATGGTATTGAATTAAGCTGATAATTGAACTTCTTGAGGCAACCTAAAGTACCAACATGACGCTAAAGCAAGAAAAATCTCCAGATTTTTGGAAATTGAAGAAAATGCTAACTTTAGATTCAATCAATAAAACAAGTTGAAATTGAAAGCTTGCTTACCACCACTCCACATCAGGAATTGGTTCCTGTTGTTTTTCTTTGGTAATCACCCTCTCTCCTACTTCAATCAAATTTGGGTTTATATCAGGTTCTGCCTTTGCCTTCGCCAACTGCACTTGCTTTGCCTTTAGCTCCTTTGCTTTTGCCTCCCCAAATTGAGACTATCAAATCAAATGTTTGAAAGCATTAGAGCAAGATCCATTAAGTATGCAGAAAGGTCACCTACAAATACAGGAGGAAATACCTTCAGTTTAATAACTTCTGCCTCTTTTGACCACTTGCCTTCCTCAACAAACTGGAAGGTCATCTTCTTAGGCCTCAACAGTTTATTTTTATCAATTCCCATCCTTGCATCAAAATGAGGATTTTCATCAGGATCCACATCAAGTTCAGGCTTGAGAATTTGAAAGGCGTCTTTCTTTTGCTTGTTGATATTCACCTAAAGGATAAGCGACATTCAAGTCAATAAGTGAACTATCATACATGGAAATTGACAATGAACCTTATTAATTCCATACAGATTTTAGTTCTTTTCA
Source organism: Striga hermonthica (assembly GCA_902706635.1). NCBI lineage: Eukaryota > Viridiplantae > Streptophyta > Magnoliopsida > Lamiales > Orobanchaceae > Striga > Striga hermonthica. The sequence continues at coordinate 8,945,065 of CACSLK010030184.1, read as the reverse complement.
CTATTGGTAACTCGTATGAAACAAATGAAACTATATTTAACAGTTCTACAGTAGTTCTGATATACCTTGAGAGTACTCAAGCTGTTTACTTTTGGAACATTCACCACATTGCCATGCTCATCCACTTCCCTGCCCAATGCATCCAAACGAAGCACGGGTGCTTTTGAAGGCTTTGGTTGAATGGTGACCTCAGGGGGCATTTGACCTGGAAACATATTAATGAGCGGAGCAAACTCTGGGTCTTGTCTGAATCCCATCTTGGCAGCTAGCTCCTGTGCACGTTTTACAGCTTCATATTTTTGCGGAGTGAGTCCAGGAAGATGAGGCAAGCCACTTGGTGGGGGAGTGACTGTGGTCGACGGGCTTGGTAAAGTTGAAGCGCTTACTGCTGCTCCAGAAGGAATCACTGAGGAAGATACTGGAGGAGCAGGCGTGGGCAATATACCTTTACTGGATGAAGCAAATTTAGCAACCTCCTTTTCACCCACTCCTGAACTACCACCACCGATTGACGCTGAATCTCTGTTTAACTACAAAAGAAAGCAGGAAGGGGAGGCCCTAAGGGAACAAAGCCAATTAAATAAAACCGAAACTTGCATAAGGTCTTCTCTCAATGCCTATCGTCTTTCTTCGGGATTTAGAACTAACGGCACATGCTGGAAATAACATATTAAATGCTGTTAAAGTATACATGAAACAGACACAAAGAGCACTTACAGCAGGAATCTTCTTCATTCTTAGTGCAAGCTCCTTCTGCATTTGTAAGGCTCTCTTAGCTTTTGCTAAAGCATCAAGGGACAAACCTCGACTCTTTCCAACATCAGAAGCTGTCCCATCTGTACTGGATTTCCCAGGAACCTCATGAGATCTGTTAATATTAACTCCCTTATTTTCATTTGTCTTGGTAATTGAAGATACCTTAGTAGTAGGAGAAAGGCTACAAGCCGGAGAAGTCTGAAATGAAGTGCTAGAGAGTGTTGTGATTGGCCCTGTTGCAGCACCCTGCAAGGCACAAACAGAGTATATCCATATATGTCAGAATATAGTCCAACTACAAAATATTATCATGATTTTGTTTCAAAGTCAAAGGCCAAAAAAATGTAGCTTTTACAGCATGTAAAGGAACCTACAAACTGCAAGAACAAGATAAATCTTGCACACCGCTCACCAAATGCAAAGCCTTTATACCAAAAAGTGGATATGTTGAAACAAATATATCAACCCATACTTAATGCATAGGTCAAATAACACTAGCCAAACAGATTACGGTGTAAAAAGAACAAAGTACAATCGCTTGGGGAGGAATTCTACACATTAACCAATGAGCATGCGCTTCGTGTTACGCTTCATGCATCAGCATGCAAAAGTCTGAGACTGCCATGGTACTGCTATTTCATGTTGACTCTAACATCTCACGATAACATATTAATTTCTAATTATATGTTGCGTTTCTTTTTTTCATGCTTCTCCATAAAGCAAACAAAACTCACTCTTGCACCACATCTTTACACTGTAAAATAAAAATTACTTGACCTTTCACAGAAAATAAGAGACATCCAGAACATATACGTGACAGATTTTGGAAAAAAAAAACTAATCATGTGGTTCATTTCTACTTCCCCAACAACCAACACCAATCTAACCATGTGACAGTTGCTGCACCAAAATATTATCTAATTACTTTCCTTTCGCTATTCCATATCCAATAAGATCTCCCTACACCATAAGCAGAAAAAATTTGTCTAATACATCGAGAAAGATTAAAGAATGATCATTTCGGAATGATACATAAAACAAATAAGAGAATAGCCTAACTTACAACTACCAACTCTTGAGACAGCTCCCTTAAGAACACACAAACACACACTGAATACTAAAAGCAAAGAACAACCAGAGACATCAAATATCAATCAACTGTAGTATACAAGAAAAGTATCTAACTACCAAGAAATGGTGAAAAAGATAACTGATCCTATCATGTTTAGCATTGCGAGCCTTATTCGGAGGCAAAAGGGATAAAACTTGGACAATATCACATGTACCGTCAACATTTCTGGTACATACTTAGCTAATTTAACATGAGTTCAACACCTCTCTTCCAACCATATACGAATTCCTACATGGGCTGCAGCTAAAACAACAATTCAAGCAAATAAAACTAGAAGATCACTCCGCAATCAGAATTTGTACAATAGAGAGCAATCAGAGATCTAGCCCGTAATGGCATCTAACTTATGTAGTAACTTATGCAACAAACCAAAAGAAGTGAAAGGAACACAGAGAACTCACATTGGCAACAGAACCAGTCTCCCCTTGCTTTCCACTCCCATCGTAATCACCCTTCACATCTTTATTCACATACTTCCCCTCGTATCCAGGACTCTCACTACCTTTCCCCCTTTTATCATCTTCAAATCTACGCTTCTCCCTATCATTGTCATCATAAACCTTAGTTCTTTTATCGCTTCTCCCCTCACTCCCCTCTCTCTCCTTCCTCTTTTTTCTCTCGACTGAACGGGATCTGTCGCGCTCGCGGCGCATTTCTCGATCCTCGCTTCCCTCTCGCTCGGTTCTAGAGTCCGAGCGACGGCGATGGTGTTCGTCGGATCTGCGGCGGTCACCATCGTGCTTAGAGCGGTGGTGGTGGTGGTCTTTGGGCGTGTCTCTATCGCGATGTGAGTCGGAATCTCTTCGTTTACGGCTTGAGCTCTCCTTGTCCATGGCGACGCTAGGGTTTCTCTCTCCCACTTTTTGTGGTTTGTAACAGAGAAATGTTGAATGGAGCAGATTGGCAACCAAATTTGGTTGCTTTAATCCAGTTTGTTAAAACCAGGCGGGTCTACCCGCTCGGGCGAATCTAGATAACCACACGTAGTACGTAGAGTTGTACATAACACTTACGGGACTCACGGAAAATAAAAAATCAAGTGAACCCCACTCCACGTGAGTGTTATGTACACAATACATATGTACTTATAGCATCTTCTCATAGTACAAAACACCATTTTCTCAATATATTTTATTAAATTTCGGACAACTCGGGGTGAGATATTGGAATCGAAAAATCGAATCGAATCGCATCGAACCGATAAAACCCCTGTTCGGTTCGATTATTGACTAAATTTTTGTTAATTTTCTGGTCCAGTTCTCATGGTAAAAAAAAAAGTTCCGATTTTTTTTACCAAAAAAATAAATAAAAAAAAATATACTTGTTATATGGGAGAAAATTCTATTATAGAGTTTGACTTTTTGTTATCTATATATATAAAAAGATTTACCATTTTTCAAAAATAGCAGGTCAAATTTTAGTCAAAATCATTTTGCATTAATTACATTCCATTCTTAGTAACTTTTTTTTAATAAAAAAACCAGTAATTAATGCTACCCATTAATTAAGGATTTTGTTATTTTGGTTTTCAACAAAACCATGAATGTTGCCTATTATTTGGGGTTGATGTTGTTTTATTTTTAAAAAATCATGTTTAATAAAGGAAATAACTATATATTACCCTAAATTGCTGGATAATTAAATTGTCTTGCTTTGCGTCTTTACTTGCTTAATAAATTAATTAGTGCTGATTTAATACTCACTGGTCAAAAATTTTTTTTATTCCAAATTAAGAAATAAATATGTATAACCGATAAAAAAAGAATTAAATATGTATAGATAATATTTTACAAGATAGCCCTAATATACAAGTGAAAAATATATGATAACTGTATTGATTTTTAGACTTAAACGAACAGAGTCGTCTGAAAATAATTCATTTAATATTTATGTCCCGTGCATTGCACGGGGTACGTACTAGTTGTGTAACAATATGACTTAGAAATTTTAACTTTCTCATTTGATATTTTTATTTTTAATTTATTCAAACTTACTTTTACATTTTAGTTCTCAAATTCAAGAGACCAACTTTATGTTCTTACATAATTACATAAAATAAAATACTATTATTCTAAAGTTATAAATATCTTTAGTAAAGTTAATTTATAAGAAAATTAATTCATTTGAGCAACACTTATACATAAATTTAATGAAATTTACTTTAAAATTAAAAAGTATTGAAAACTAAATTTAAGAATGTGTGATTTAAATATTATATTAATTGATAGTATAAATATGTAATAAAATTAGAAAATAAAATATTTAAAAAATTATATTTATTATTTTCTAATTCTATAATTGAAAATATTATTCGTACATAAAAATATTATTTAAAATATATATTAATAAAATTATTATTTATAATAATATTATTTTGAATATATCTAACTATTATTTTAACTTATTTTATTTATAATCAAAATATGTAATAGAATTAGAAAATAAATTATTTAGAGTTATTCAATTTTTTCTAAGTTTGACTATTGATGATGCTTTGAACTATGAATCTCATATAAAATGAAATACCAATGATAAATAGTGAAGCTTAGAAACAAAACTAAAATAATTTTATAAATACTCTATTTTCTAACTTTATTATATACTTTTTTTTCCAACGATATAAATATTATAAAATAAAAGGCACAAAAGTGCGAATACACAACAACCAACGGCTGAAACTACAGCAGCCAACAGCTGAAAAAAAAATATAATTTTATTATATACTAGATATCAATCAATATAATAATTTCAATTATATATTCTTAAAATTAAATTATCAATTTTATGAACTTTAAAGATTAATTTTGTTATCATTTTGCATAAATGTAACATTACAGAATATTTGCTCATTCAATTTGGTAGGACTAGAAACTTGTTTAAGCCAAAACTACTGGTTGATACTACACTTGAACATAACTATTATATGACCTTTGGAAAGCATCATAACATTGCAATTCAAATATGGCGCTCACCTCCAATTATCCAATCTCTTTTTTGGGAGATGCTAACGGAACCATTCCATCGAGGTTTGCAACCGTTAGATCAACTATCCTCAACAGTTACATGATGATCTAACAGTTACAAACCCTACAAAATGGTTCCGTAACGGAACCGTAACATTTTTCCTCTTTTTTCTTATTTAACTCACAAATAAAAAAGAGGCCATCCAAATTGCAAAATGTATCATATAACACAAATTACAGGATACAAGCAACAGTTGCAATAGTTATTGGCACTTCATCTAGACACATGCTTCAGTAGGAAAATTCATTTTACACCCAAGACTTCAACAGATCGAATAACAAAAGAAACGAGCGCGAAAAAAGGAATCAAAAAAAAAAAACTTAAATTTTGTAGGAGCAGCTTCCATCATCACTTCTTGCAGTAGGATCGAAATTAGTCGCATTCGGGTCAGTGCAACCTTCAGGCACTGGAATATTCACTTGCTGAGCTGCTTTACCTGCACTTGGAAGAACGGTTTTCGCAAATCAAGTTAGTCACAATAATTTCTCATGTGGGGTTTACAAAAAAAAATAAAACTGGATAAGTAAAAAAGAAAGTGAGCAAACCTCCTCCTATGAGGGTGCAAGAAATCTAACCGTAGAAAGTTCCTCTCTCGATGGAGTCCTTGTTAGCATCACCAAGCGCAGCATCTTTCAAGTACTGGTCGGCCAATTGGACCCTCTTCACGTTCTCCTGCTCTTGGACGAGCATAAACCCATATTCGAGTAGTTTCTCAAGAGTCATCTTCGGCTGCTCGAATGTCGGTGGGCCCTCCCTCGAGTTCACGAGCTTGCTGCCGATTTTCTCCACTCCCACTCCACCGATCCACTTCCTAACCTCGTCATCGTACACTCTAGCTCTCAAAGCACCAAAGAAATCTGCAAATAAGTATAAACTAATTAATAGATCATTCAATAATATATAGCTAAGAATGGAAAAAAATCAATGACTGTATTTTTGTATGAATAATGCTACTTGTACCCCTTGGTGTACCACATGGTTTACATCCAAGGGGTACAAATACTACTTTACCCTTAATGAATAATTTAGTAAAGTTTTGAGCCTGAGATAACCATTAGGAGGGTCTATCCTCCATACTGTTTGGACAAAACTGTAAAGTTTTGGTTTAGTTTTCTATTAAGAATTAAGGAATATCAAAATTTCTAGTTAATCAATTGGTAACATTTTTAGTCAATCTCTCTCTTTCCCCCTCTCTATCTATCATATTTTTGCTTTGTTTTTCGAAACAAGTAGCGATATTGATTGTGAGTGAGTATAATTCAATTATATATGTTGGAAATGTAAGTGTCAAGTTCGTTACCAATGGATTGTCCGGGGAAGGTGTCGACAAGCTTCACAACGGCCTCCTCGGGCACACTGTCGGTGCGAAAGATACCTTTGCAAACCCCAACACGATCATCACGGGTCGGGGCCCAATAGAACTTCTCCATACGTCCGTCACGGATCAACGGAGCATACAGAGTCGAGAAGTCATTACCCGTGACAATAATCGGCACGCGCGGATTCTCCTGCTTGTTGTACATGCCCGGGAGCTGAACGTTAGTGGGGTTATCGGCAATGTTCATGAGAGTAGCGTTGACCATCTGGTTGTTGACCGTGTATTGCGTGGTCCCACCCATCCGACCCGCACCAGCATCGAGATCGTTGATAAACAGACAGCACATTTTACCCTTCTTGATGATGTCAGCAGCCTCACGGTACCTTTGCCTGATTAGCTTCGCAGGCTCACCGGCATTCCCACTCTCCAGTTCTCCAGCGCTCATCATGATTGGACTGTGGAAAAGTAAAACAAACTGAACTTAATATCGAACAAAAGAGATAATTAAAAGAAAAAAGAAAAAGAAAAGTTTGACGACACACTTGATTCCCATCTTGGCGAACACGAGCTCACACTGGAACGATTTGCCCTGTCCTTTGCCTCCCCATATACCTAAGATAAGCGGGATTTTGATGTTTGGCAATGTCATGAAGTTCTTCGAAATGTGGACGACGAGCTTGTCCATGAAGGCTGGGGCAATATAGAATCCTCCCATCGTGTTGTCGAAATTGTATCTGCAAAACAGTCGGGGGAAAAGAACTATAATTTATACTAAAAACGAGACGATATTGTATTTGTATAGTTCATATCGATTGTACTACGTACTGGCGAAGTCCCTGGCTGAGGTACTCGTAGGAGCTGAGGATAGCATCATGAGTGGCCAAGTCGGAACCGGTGGGGGCTTGGAAGAGGGTATCGGTCATGCCCTTGCCACGAGTGATGTCCTGTTGGTCGTCTGATATGTCAGTCGCGAGACCCTTCCACCTGTCGCCGTCTGTCTGCTTCTTCTCGTCAATCTCGGCCGCAACCCTGAAGTTGCCGGAGGTGAGTTTGGGCGCGAAACCCGAGGCATTCAGCTTCAGCCTGCTTCCAAAGAAGGACGAGGGAGGGGCCACGGAGACTCCACTGTTCAGCTGCGTCAAATAATATAATGCCAAAATTTGTAATAACTTTTTTTCTGTATTTGCTACAAACAATCATGAATGAATTAACTAATTAATGCCTTCATAGGTGAAGATATCTTAGCAGAAGAACATTTCTTGAAGTTCATTTGGTATGGTGACATAGCAGAAAACAGAAATGATTCAGTCAAGAAATCCATCCACCTACCTCTACATGTTCTTCTAGTTTTCATATTGAAAAACGGTTAACCGAGTAGAAAGAATTTCATACCAACACAACACAGGTCGAATTTTGAGTAGTCGAAACTCGAAATATCCCATTAGAGATTAATTCAGACCACACAATTTATCCCAAACATCATACACAAAAATACCTCCAACATCTACTCAATCCCTGTGTCTACTACAATTCCCTTTTTTTTTTTTTTTTCCTAATTAATTGACTTCACACATGTGCTACGGTCATATTTTCCTTTTGTTTCAGGTCTCTTAGCTACTGGAAAAACTGAAACAGACCCTTCTACACAAACATCTGATCTAACCAAGAACACACACACACACACACACACACACACCCTCTAAGGACAGGCATCAATCACCAGCAATTAACAACATCATTTCGAGTTTTCGACAATATATCAAGCAGTCCAAAAGTAGAAGTCCAAAATAATCATCCAGGAACTTCATCACAATTTTCAGTTTTCAACATCGTACACGACAAACATCTCCATCCATGACCCATCATCAAGATTCAAGACTACTACACTACACAGTAAAAGAAATCAACTAAGCACGAACTATATTTGTCCCTTTCACATACAGAACAGAGTTCTTACCGGCACACGAGTGACAGCTCCGAGGGTTGAAACGGCGCCGGCCATGTCCGAAGAAACTGAACTGAGAGATTCAAAGCAATTTGCAGTGAGTGAAGGAGCTTGGAGCTGCAACTGCTTGAAGGCAAATCAATGGGGGTATTATTATATAGCATAAAAATGGAAACTTGATGAGTGAACGCAAATGGGGGAGATGAAAGGATTGGGGTTTGAACCTCCACAGACCACACAATCAAGATTGGCCGGGTGCCACGTGGAGGCTGCAGGTTGCATGGGGGGTTTGGAGATGGATCGCTGTTCATAAAAATTGGGTTCTTGAGGTTAAAATCCCACCTCTTTTCTTCGCCACTTAAAATTGTTTCGATTTATCGTTACCACACACAGCTGGTGTTGGAGATATTGGCCCAAACTCTCTCCCTGAATACAAACAACACTTGAAAAGTTGAAAGGCTCAGGGGAAGGTAACGTTCATTTATTTTCTTGTTCTTTTGTGTCTTTGATATATAAATAATATTTTTCATTTATTTATTTTCATTTGTATTAACATATAAAATAATTTATTAACTTACTTAAATAATATTTTCATTTATTTATTTTGATTTGTATTAACACAAAATAATTAATTAACTTACTCAATTTTTTATTTACAAAATTTTACATGATGAATGTTTGATTTTCATGTTATGTTTTTTTTTTTTCGTCGGAATGATAGACTTTGATAAAAAAAGAATAGAACGCATAATTATACCTAAAACTCGGCCTACAGCCAAATCTAGTAGGAAGACATTTTTTATGGAGCCTGCACACAGATCCCAAAGGATAATAAAACACAAAAACACAAACAACACAGAAAAAACACTTACAACACACAAACACAACAAAATACAATAGATTAAAACCCTTCACACATTAAAAGAACACACCAAGCAATCCACGGCAAAGCCACCTAAGGATGACCAACTCTATGGACCGAATCTCGCCCTTAGTCTTGTATCCAGACATTGCAACACTCGCCTAACTGGAGCGAACACCCACAGCTCGACCTTGAGCCCATGAGACCGGCCCCATCTCTTAGTTGGAGAAAACCAAACAACCCTCAACCACACGACCACCGCCTGAGCCCAGCCCACACCACGGGCCAGGGCCCGTCACGCCGGTCGTCCCCTCGGCCCATGCACCAAGGGCAAAGGGAATAAGGGAGAGAGCCCACTCTCCTCAACCTAGCCACCACATCAAGGTCGTCAAAGCCACAACCCTACCTCGCAGAAACACCGTCGCTCACCGTTGTCATTCCACCTAGGAGATAGACAACCATTGGCCCTATAAGACGACTAGAAAGAGCGGCAAAACCCTTACAGGACCATTCGTCCAATCCACCTGGCGCAAGAAGACCGACATCGTCATCAAAAGGGGTTGAGTCGTGCAGCCTTGGGGTGGCCGCTGTCGAGAGCCCGACGACCCGCTAGAGAAGGCAAAACGACACTAATTTTGTACCAAGCTAATCAAGTACTCTCAATCCACTTGCCTGACCCAGCTCTTGATGTAGTAAGTCAGTAATCAACATTGATTATCCATTTTTTAACTCTTTGAACTAATTAACTAATCTACTCCGTTAGTTTGACCTTGTTCGTGTTGTATGAGATCAGTTATCGACGATAATTAGTCAGTTTTCACTATTCGAACTAATTGGTTAATCCACTCTGCTCGCCAACCCAACTCGCACTGTATAAGATCAATTATCAACAAGAATTAGCAGTGTTCCACTCTTCAAACTATTTAGTTAATCCACTTTACTCGTTTGAACCAACTCATTGTTGTACAAACAATTATCAACGAGAATTAGCCAGTGTTTCATTTTTTAACTAATTAATTAATCCTCTCAACTTGTTTGTCCCAACTCGTGTTGTACGAGATCAATTAACAAGGAAAATTAGTCCAGATTTCTTATGTTCAAAACTAGTTAACTCCCAATCCACTTGCCAACTCGAAAGCTTTAATGATGCCACATTTTCAACAATTCCAACTCTCTTGTTGATAAAGATAAAGTAACACCATATTATATGCAATTCGTTATAAACTCAAGTAATCTATCTAAATATATTCATGTAAACCATAATTTCAATAATATTTTACCCAGAATATACAAGCAATAAATATTTGTTCACAAAAAGAAATGATAAGAGACTCATCGTCTCAATGAATCATATCAATTGAACACACCACCAAGAGTAGGGATTAGCTTATATACCTAGTGGTTAAGAATATCACTCTTCGTTATCCTACCTCTAAAAGGGAATGGTGTTTTCCTTTTAGAAGGGCCATCAAGACCTTCTAACTATGTATGGGCCACTAGATTGATCGCCACGTCTTGAGAGACTCATGTTGCTCATGAATAACCTTCTTAAAAACTCATCGGGGAATGAGTCCTTTCGCCACATTCTCTTGAACTATCTATGCATGTCACGGGGCTTAAATCAATCGTCGTATCTTTTCGGCCTGTCTGCACCAATCAACATTTTCTCCCAAGATGTCAGTTTTCAAAGTTCTGCCACACTGTTTGCCAGGTTGCCCAAGCCCAAATCTCTTTGTCATGTACATGAGTTGTCCGAGATATCCACGCGAGTCTTTAGAGCTAAGATCATCTCACTAGGTCCTCATATTATGGTCTGAACATTGTCCTCTTCTTCAAAACTCACATTAGCCACTAAATTCGGAATCAGCTCAGCATATCCACCCGAGTTATCCACATCAATCAGCGAGTTCCCAATGAGATTGATGTACCCATCCGAGCTATTTGCACTAGTCACCAAATCCCAAATCAGCCTGGCGTATCCTTTCGAGCTATCCATTGTAAGAGGTCCTAATATTCTCTTCATATCCTAACGAGTAAGATCTATCCACACCGATCATCAATTCCCACATCGACTCGATGTATCCACCCGAGATATTTGCCACATCACGGAATCCCAAAACATTTCAGTTTACCCACATGAGCTACACGTATTTGTCACCAAATCTTGAATCAGCCCATCATATCCTCAAAATCTATCTGAGCCACTCATCGAATCTCGAATATATTTGTCATATCCTTTTGATTTTCCCCAACTTTTTTTGCACTAGTTGCCAAAGCCTGTTGCAGCTCGCCATGTCTCCCTAGCTATCCATGCTTTCAGGGTCCAACTTAGCTCATCATCTCCTCTCGAGCTCTCCACGCTAGTAGTTGGGGCTGGCTCCACGTCCAACCAAGCTAAAGAGTTCTGTTGACAACCGACCTGATTAGCCAGATTCAATATTGCTAAGTAGAAGATTAATCATCGAACTCAAGTTGAACACAGATTAAACTTGCCATAAAACGAACTCGACTGAGACCGAATGGAGAACCGACTTGGTGCCATGATGAACGACTTTCGGAAAATACCGAGATCCATTCTCGAAACCGAGGTCGAAGTTGATGATGGGGCACCTACGCGTCCAACCGCCCAAACCGCCTGTCACACGTGCCTCTTTCATGACCAGTGGACCCACCTGCAGAATAACCTCCTTTATAAAGTCGTTTTGCATTTAATGCGGTCGCTCGGTACACAAAAAAACCGACTTCTTGTACCATCTCGATCTGATTATAATACAAACATCTTATAAATTCACTTCATTTTACATCTCAAATCATCATTAATATCGTTGTTAAGTTTCGTATAACAACAAGTTGAAACAAAAAATAATATAATGTATGATCTAAATGAAAAAAGTGAATCGAAAGTTAGTATATTCGTAGTTAAAAATATCAGTAAATATCAGTAAATATGAAATAAAACTAAATTTATAGGAGAATATATTTTCTATAAAAAGAAATGTCCAATCTATGAGCCCAACTATTAGGCTACCGTTACCCGTGACCCAACGAGTGGGTCACGGAAATAAAACAAAAAAAAAAATAAAAAAAAAAATGAAAAGGTCACTAATTTTGAGCGACCCAGGTTACAAAGTGACCTCGGGTCGCAACCTGTAATTGGGAAAAAAATGGGACACTTGTCTCATTTTGATTAGATAAGTGTAATTTTTTGTTTAAAAATATACAAATGATATTAAAATTCGTATTTTTTCATTCTCTACAAATAGAGATCACATTTGATATATTTTATAATAAAATTATAATTTTTTAATAAATTAAATTAAAATAAATATTCAGGTTGAGTTAGGTTGAGGATAAAGATAAATTAGGTTGGAAAATTGAGGGTGTGATTGTTTACAAAATAATTTACTCACTTTCATTTCAACTCAAAATCTAACTCAACTTTAACTCAACTCCACTATCTTTAATATTATTCATATAATTAAATAATACAAATCAATCTTTCTTACACATCACATCAACTTTAATTCACTATTCATCCACTCACATAATTTTAACTACCTATCATTTTCAATCATTTCCAATCATTTATCTCTTACTTTTACAACATATCAATTTTAATTATTTTATTTTAAATATTATATTAATACATTCTTAAAATTCCACTACAACTAACAATAACACTTTTTTAAAATTACTTATAGTTAACCAAAATAACTTAATTTGAACAAATTATTTCATAAATAATCAAGCATGAGTTATGTATATGGAAGAGAGACAAATAATTTTTAATTATTAAGTTCGGTTGGGGATAAAGATGGTCTCAGCCCACAAACCAATTCCTCGCCGGCCCGCCCATGAGCTGACGGTATCGCAATAACAAGCACCCCACACCGGGACGTTTCCGGTCTTTCTTTCTTCATCTCCACGTCGCAAAACCGTCAGCATCTGTCATCGCCGGATTTTCGCCGGCGATCACATTGATTTATCTCTATTCTCCTCCCCTCACTTGTTTCTTTCTGTTACACCTTGTTAACATTCGGGTTTTGGATACGCCCGACCATCCCCGGCGCTGGCCGCCGTGTGCCCGCGAGCTGAGCTTCGGGAATCCCACTTTGTTGTATTGGTATAAGATTGTTAAGGTTGGTGCCAATATTTGTATTTTTAAGCACATTCTTTGTTCATATAAGCTGAACTGTTATGATTGATGTGGTTGATTAAATTCCAAGTGGTGTTGAAGGGGAATTACTTGATAGACTTATATTAGATTAATTGGATGGATTGATGGAGCTTATTACTGAAACCTCAGTGTGTGGTTGTCATGGGATTAATACTAGATGACTTACAGGACTTGCAAGGAACAATACACCTAACAAAAGGAAGTATATAGTTGAAACTCTCTTGTTTGTCTTGTTTCTGACCAGAACATGTTTCTGTGCTGCTTGTCTGGGTTATATCGTTTGCACTCGCATAACATAGTTGTTAGTTTTGGGAGTCTTCACAAAACTAGTAACTAAGTGTTTGGGCTTTTCTGTGGGTGTAAGAATCACCTAAATAAGTATGGCAATTGCACACTGATTTGTTGTTGTTCCGTTTTGACAGCCACCGCCTTGTGATTTTCCACTGAAATATTCAATTACATTTGGACTCATCACAAAAGTTGTAGCCATCCATTAAAATGCCGTAATATAATCTTTTTTTGGCGAAGTAATGCCTCAAGTACGGCCATTGCGCAGTTCACTCTACTTTTCTCTGTGCAGAAGTCCTGTACATGTACTCGTATTTCGAGCATTTTCGTTCTTATGTTCTAGTTTGATTTTCGGGTCCTAGTAAGAGTTGTAACTATTTGTCGTCGCTCTCCAGAACTGCAACAATCACTTGGCTATTTATTTTAGGGAAAATATATCTGAAATTGTTCTTGTCGTTGTATCTCCTCGCTTGCATTTTGCTTTCTTTTATCGTTATTGGTGTTGAGTAATGATTATAGTTTTATTTTTATCGTTGGTGTTTGAGAGACCTAGGATATCGGTTCAAAGGACTCTTCATTCTTATGCTAAGGAATCCAGTAAAACATCCTCGGAGTCTTGTAATTTACCAAACAAGTGAATGAAATAACTCTGCAAAACTTTTTTTTTTATACAGAAAACCTCTGAACTTCCATGTCATAGGAAATATAGATTTTATATTTGACTTGGGGGAGCTAGTTGGTACCAAGTGTGACATGACGATCTTTTGAGATGTATTGTATGAATCTTGCTAGTTATGATAGTCTGTACTTGCACTGTGAGAATTAGTGCCATTAAACTCCACATTGTCCAGTGTATGATATGATTTCAACATGCATATCATAGTTAATGCCCCCTAGTGTTTTTTCTTCTTTTAATGCCGATATTGACTCACCACTCATGAACATTTTATTTTTTTTGCACTAACACCTTAAATACATACTCATATTAAAAATAGCATCCCACCCAAATAAGAGAGCTTTTTTTCCCACAACAAAGTGCGGTCACAATCAAGTAAAAGTAATAAATTGGGATAATTCCCACCCAAATACCTACTTTGTTCTTTCAAGTTACCGTATGAAAATTTTCCCAACGATCAGTTGTACTAACTATGTTTTATTTTTCCAAATGTGACACCAAAATTTGGATTTTGGCACAAAATGTGGTTTGCAAAATATTTTGATGAAACATAAGAATGTTGACCTTAAACAGCTGTTGATATAGAAACCGAATCATTAAATTGTTTGAGGATTTCTGTAGCATAAAATGAGGGGTTATTCAGTGATTTTAGGAAAGTGATTGGCTGGGAATTGACTGTCGAATGCGACAGCTGTGGTTTCGCAAGTAGCCATTTGAAACTTCATTGGCTACTACCTGAAGGTCTAGAGATCTGATCATGGGTTGGGACGCGGAGGTAAATTCTACATGAAGGGGTCTTTGTAGAAGATTAG
>CACSLK010030184.1:8914410-8925972 GCA_902706635.1 Striga hermonthica | reverse complement strand
ATCGATTTAATTATACAAATAAGTAATTTATTTTTAATAGAAATAACAATGAAAACTGCATTTCAAAATAAAAATAATACAAATAGATAAAGAAAAAAGAAAAATTATCAATTTATCTCCATAATCACCTGAGAGAAAATATTATTCATTTTCGAAATATTCCCACGTATTTGGGTTCAAAACGAAATCCAGATCTTTCAATCAAATTTTACTTTCTTCTTATTGTTCAAGCAATTCCGGTCTCTTCATCCCAATGTCATGAATCTGTTATTGACTGGCAGACTTCACAATAAAATCACAAGCTTCAGAGTTTAATTTAGAATGACATTCACAACCAAAAAATAAAAATTTATTATTTTTTTTTTTTTAAAAAAAAGATCATTTTGTTCTCTATTTAATTCAGATTTTTTTTTTTAAATCATCTCGTTCTTTATTTATATACGAGGCGCTGAACGAAACTGCACAGGTGTTCCCACAAAGAAGCCGAGTCCGCAAAATATGCTACTAATGGAACAAATGTATCAAGTATAACCAGAAGTAAAAAAACACATACTAAATATTACTTTGCGCGTCTATTTGTTCTGTGCAAGGCAACCACAACGCTACTAAGTCCGTCTCCGTACCCTCCGGCCATTCGAGTCCACAGAGTGGGGCCCACCATCCACGTCGAGATCCAGCCCAAAGATACTGCTCCCACTCCTCTTCTTACCGTATAAGATATTCGACTTCTCGTCCACTGAGGCCACAGTTTCCAACAGCTCGGACAAAAGAGACGGGCAGCTCTGCTCCAAGTGTCTGAAACCATCCGACTGCATCACGGCTGCCACAGCAAATTAGGGAGTAAGTTAACAAAAATTTCCAATTTGACGTATTTCACTTCAAACATGGTGCTTCTATCTTGCATTGTAAGTTTACCATTGGTTTCGGATGAAGGCAAACATTAGAAGAAGATAATGTTAGTGTTTTTGTGAATGGGTCTGTAAAATTAAACATAGACTTGTGTTACTACACTAATAGTGTAGTAACTAATCGATGTACAACACAAACATAACTTCTAACAGTATTCAATGATTGTTCATAGTAAACATAAATATACATGCCTCTCGCAGAAAATAATAATTTATTGCCCACCCCAATGTCTATAGATGACTACATCTCATATTAGAAAAGGCAAGCATAAATTCTTTTATGGTGATTAACTAACCCATATGTTTAGACTTGCTAATTTACAGCAGAAACAAGTCTGCGTTTAAACTGCATGTAATAACTCTGATTCAAGATGCAATAAAAGTTAAATATATAAAAACACATCTCTTGAGAAGAAAAATCCTTCACGCAAGGAATCAGAATATGTTTAACACAGGTTATCTAACTTCCGAGGTTGATATATTCAGCAGAATTATTCTTTTTGCAGCATATTAACAGATTCAAGCTCAAGAAGCAAGATTGAGTACCATGATTGAGAATATCAACTACACAAAAATAAGATTATTCAGAGACAAAAGCTTATGTAAACTTAAAATATCCAAAAGCTATAGAATGACTGTCCTTTTTTATCCTCTTTGAAACATAAAGGGCACTGAGAAGAATATCATTATAACTTTTTCCAACACTAATATAATCGAGCTTTTAATACGGACGTCTAGAACACATTGTGCAAAAAAATCCAGCAGAAAACCCACTGCACTATTTGCTAGTCTTAACATACCATGGTATGCACGGCATTAATTTCCCACATGATGTTCTCATGTAAGATGTCCTACAAGAATATGGAGACAATAAACATCTTAGATACTTATCGTCCAAATAAAAAAACCATTTCTCCAGCCAGACTACTGACTACAATCACATTCATTGTATTGGCCCATTCTAAAATCCACATCATCATCATATTGTGCGAAAAAGGTTGTGAAGACCTCAATAATTGGTTGATTTTTTTTATTATTATTTTTTAATTTTTGAGAAACTGGACAAATGAATAGAACTGTCCACGTGTGTTGAAATGTTAATACGCTATTATAGCACATTTCAAATATTATAAGTGGAAAACCATTACATTCTATTTATCATGCAAATGCATTTTATTTATTAGAGAATGGCTGCTCATAGCAGATCAAAAAGATTAATATTGACATAACCTGAAATAATGAACCGCTCAGATCTATGGACTACACGCACCTCCCAAGTTTGTTGCCGCAAATTTTAAACAAATAGCCTTGAGCTGCACGCAGTGATGCTGCTCCGCCAGAGAAAGAGTTGTTGCCACTGTATCAGCACAGACCTCTTCACATAGTTTCGCTTCACATAATTGTTTCAACCTATCTAAGCCAAACCGGTCAGCAGCAGCCAATAGATGTTGCACCATGATTGCAGAAGGCGTGGATGTTGAGCCAGTTATTTCATGAAAGTTGGGGAACTCATCCGAGTAAATAAACTGGAGCAATGCCTGCAAAATATTCATAGCCACAAATGGTTTCAATTTAAATTACAAATGACTGAAAATGACATTAATGTGCAACGAACCTTCTCATGATTGCTTACATGGACTTAACAAAAGAAGAAGGAAACAGTGTACCTAGTCTGGGTTTTCATGGAACTGTGAACATACTGAATCCTCCAATATGTTCACGAATGCAAAGTTGATTTAATTAAAGTAGTGCTTAAGATCACTGAAGAGGCATGTCAAATAATCTATTTATCATTGGCTACCTAAAACATGGAAAAAATGCAATCAGCAGATTCTGCATCCAGATTCAAAACCGCAATGTGAGAGCAGTATACGGAATTATAGAGTTTGAAGTGTATCTTATGACTTTCAGGCCGGCAACATAAGGCATATTAAGAAGTGGGCCATTATCATGCTGGCCCGATAAGCATTATAAGACATGCCAATTTTTCTTTCTATTTCGAAAATCATTCTCATTTGAGCAAATAAGATTCAGCGTTTAACAGTACTATAACTTTTCGTGTTAATAATTTTAAAACCCATTTGATTGATCATGTTAGTTACATTTATTAGAATGTGTTTTAGGTGCTGTAATATACATAAAAAAAGGCACATATTTACTATTTGAAACACCTAATTTATCAGGTTTAATTGGCCAAGCAGACCCATTAGCTTGATAAAGTAAACAATTGCTTATCGTGTTATTGACGAGTTTTTTAGTTGAATTATGTCCACATTTGAATTTTAGGCATGACAAACTTTAATGTTCAAGCCATAACAACCAGGCACAAACAGTTTGCCACCCATAATGGGCAAAATGCATATTTAGAAGACTAGAATTATGAGTGTGAGGGCAACGTACAGAAACTGCCAAACAGTTGCCATTGGTAATCAGCCTAGGTTTGCCACACAAACAGAAACTGTACAATGTCATTCAAATACAA
Source organism: Striga hermonthica (assembly GCA_902706635.1). Classification (NCBI taxonomy): domain Eukaryota; kingdom Viridiplantae; phylum Streptophyta; class Magnoliopsida; order Lamiales; family Orobanchaceae; genus Striga; species Striga hermonthica. The sequence continues at coordinate 8,922,582 of CACSLK010030184.1, read as the reverse complement.
GTGAAAGATAAAATGTACTTAAGAGTTTAGCGCACATATGCTCCCAATCTGCCAAATGTTTTAATGGATGGTGTTACCTTGAAGATAGAAGGCTCAACATCTTCTAGTTCCACTTTGTCGCTATCTGGATCTCCAACAAGTCCGAAAAATTGAGCTCTGAATACAGGAGATCTGGCTGCAAGTATTAACTTGTGAGCTTTGAACGATTCTTCCCCAACATGAAAAGTTACATCACAGCCAATTTCGGAAACAAGCAGGTGCTGAAGGTTTTGGCCGATATCTGATGAAGGAACGGAAACACTGAGCAACTTTGGTCCCTCAACACGGTTTTGAACGACTCCCACAGTACAACGCACAGAAAGACAATCATCTTTTAAGAAATCTGAAGTTTCCAAGGAAGTTCTTCTGAAAAATCGCTTATAACCCCTGCAACAATAATATGAGAACTTCAGGACAAAGCAAAGCATGCTACTCTCCTCAATTTGCAGAAGTTAAAACATGTGATAAGGCATATAGTGACTTTTCTCAGCAGTTGCACAATCTCACAGAATATCAAATATAAAAAGATAAATAGAAAAGAACTAGGAGACATTAAAAACCATATTGCTTTAGTAGACCTAATCCTGTTAACAACAAGTCAGAAAAATGTTGTATAGTCAAACAAGTTGATTGATACAGTTCGTAACTTCTGCAGTGCAATCCAGGGTCCCAACAAACAACTCTAATCAAGCCAGAAAAGTTACAAATTCCATCTTCACAATCAGATCATTTTATCGCCACAATTTGACTATACACGATCACCAACACATTCTTGGAGAATATACATGCATGCTCCACTTGGCTCGGGGGGATATAGCTCCATCAGCAACAGCTGTGATCTAGGACTTGAAGTAAGGAATTCACCTAGAGCTTCTATGCTTGAAGGAAGAATAAAAAAGACACAAAATCCACCTTACTCGTCCACAAATCAGAAGAGACCACAAAATCAGAAGAGACCCACCTTAGTTTTCCCAAAGCCAACTAAAATCAGAAGACACAAAATCCACCTACTGTCCACAAAATCAACAATACAAACACACACAATTGGGACAATAGAGACCACAAAAAAAAAAAAAAAAAAAAAAAGAAATTAAACACTAAAATCAGAATGCATTATACTAAACAGCAAGCATACCACATGCTCCCCTTGTACTTCAGTGTGTAAGGCCCGCTCTCCAGAGCCCGATCAAAATGGCTGTGCACCTTATGCTTCCCTTTCCCACTCTGATCCAAAAGCGTAAGCTCAAACAGCGCCCTCACATCAGTGCCATCGCTCGCCAAGGCGATAAATATGGAGACATGCATAGAGGAGTCCTCGGGGTTTTTCCCATCGGGGTAAAAGTAAATCGCCCAATCATAACCGCCGATGCTGAAAGTATCCGACGAGATGTACCTCCCAGGGCCCATCCCCTTTGCCAAAGAGTAGCCTCGAATGGTGAAATTGTGCGAGCCATTCACCGTCTCGCTTATCGAGCTCGAGCTCGAACCTAGGGTGTTGTTCGGTTCGCCGGAGTTGATGATCATATCGTCGGAATCCGAAATCCAGATGTCAAAAACCCTAGGAATATGTGTAGAGAGATGCCGCCGTTTTCAGGGGTTGAATTTGTGAAGGAATTCAAACCGGTTGGCTTGGTGGAAGTCTATTTTTATACATATATCCAAACATCGAAAACCGGCCCGGTTCAGATGGACCTATCCCGGGAACGAGTCGGTTACCAATTAATTGATCACAATTGCTTGATTGATCAATGATGGTGTTATTACCAATTTCAATATATTTAATTACTTAAAAATTGATTTTCTTTCTTAATCATATAATAGTACTAATACCCATGTATGAATTAATGAATATATGAGAAGATATTTATGTCTAATATCAAACCTAACTCCAAAATAAAAATAATATTAAAATAACATCACGAAACATAGATTTTTGCCATGTCAGCAACCGAAGCATGAGAATCTACCACATAGGCTCAACACGTTTTGAATATAGGGAGGGACTAGTACAACACTTGTGCATTACACGGGTGCTTGTTAATTTTTTTTTTTTTCTTAAAATCTAAAATTAATGAGAAAAAGTAGTTGAAAATTTAAATAACATTTATAAAAACATATTAACTTACAACATATAACTACATTAAACATAAATAATCAATTGATAAATAATTTTATTTTGCTAATGAATTTTAATAAATATTACTCACTCCTATTTTTTTTAAATGTCATTCTAGCTTTATCAACTATTTGCTAAATAAATGTCATTTTGGATATCTTGTACATATTTTCCCATTATTACCCCCATTTAGCTAATAAATACATCACGTCTTTTCATAATCACTCTTCATCTTTTTTTCTCAAAACATTCATCTCTATCTTCATTAAATAAGGTTATTATTGACAAAAAAAATATTCCCAACATCCAAAAACGACATCTATTTAAAATAGGAGGTAGTATTATTTTTTATTATTATAAAGATAAATATAATTTATTTATTTCATACCTACAATATGAATGTCAAAGCGAAGATCGTCAAATGATGATTAATTTGATATATTATATATGTAAAATTGATAAGAAATATAAAAGTTATGAACTTTTAAAATACATTTACAATTCAATAGATATTTGAAGGAAACAAATCAAAAGTCAGAGACATATTAGTCACTTAGTGCCTCAATATGTAAAATTATAAAGATTTAAAGAGTTATATTAGTATAAGTGATATTAAAATACCTAAGTTAGCTAAATAATACTTATGGAATGTCCGAATCTAGATTATTAACCGTTAATATATCAATATTATTTGTCCAAACCTAATTACGAAGCATGATTTTTCGCCAAGTAGGATTCCAAAGCACCAGAAGCAAGCAACCACGTAGATTCGGCGAATTTGAAAATTATATATAGGGGATGTGTGTGTGAGAATCAAGTGAACAATACTGTGTTTGATTATATTTTCCACGGGAGATAATTTTTTAGTCTTAAAGTTATAAATATAACAATTATCATTTGTGGTTCACAGTACAACTGGTTAATTGATATTTGTTAAAATATACTACAATAACATTTGTGTATTCGAGATGCTTTGAGACCCGTAAATATTTTTGAACTTCCCTAATCACCACACATGTATTGCTGCAGGGCTTATTCGACCTAATCTTACCACATAAGCTTTCAAGTTGTTGATATTCATAATAGGTATTAAATATTTTGAAATTGAAATGTTTTTCTAAAATAGGTATTAAATATTTTGAAATTGAAATGTCACTTTGAAAAATAATATTCATAAATATTTCAATTTACAATCATGCTCTACTGCTTACAGTTGAAAATATGTCAATCAATAGAAGATTAGTTGACATGCTTATGTCGTTAAAAAATAGAAAAATCATGTTTCTCTCAGTATTAATTGACATAGAATGATATAGAAGTATAAACATTTTATTTTTATTTTTATTTTTTAAAAAAAAAAAACATGATTCTTCATGTGTGTATTACCGTGTTACGTAAAAGTATATCCATTCATAATGTTAGTGTGGCATTGTTTTGACAATGTACATTAAAACTACATTATATTATATTAAAGAGTAAAAAATATTCAATTCCTTGAACAATTTTTAGTAAAACAAAAGAGGCCTTGTGGGTGTGTGTGTATATTTTATTCTTTCAAGTCAAAAGGCATGTACATATTTAGCTTCTTGAACCACACTCGGGCCGGCTCGGCTGACTTTCTAACCACGTTGCTCCCTGAACTTTTCAGTCGCTCGGAAAGCTAAACAAAATAACCTGTAAGCGATAACCAAACAATTGTCAAGCTCGGGCAACGCAAATACCAATGCAACTCACAATGGAACTCACTTCTAAACAAAATAGTCGAAATCACATTCTCAAACGGCACTTGAGAAGCTGGGCTGTTACTCAAAGCAACTTCTGCAGCTGCTCTGTTTCCTCTCTCCGATTGAAGTTCTTTCATAATCTCAGCTTGGTTTTCTAACACTGATTTCATGACACCAGACATTTCTATCTGCACCATACTTTCGACTATTAGAGTGATCACGAGTCATGTACAAAATGGACGAGAGATGAGATGCATTCAGCATACCTCTTGCATATGGAATTGCCTTAGAATTTCAATGTGAAGGTTTCGCATGTCATCATGTTTAATGAATATAGTGAAGCTACTTCAGAATCAATGGATGAAGACAAACATGGAATGTATTGTGGACAAGCACATAGCAATTAGTACACAACACTACATAGCTAATTCTGATATGAAAAAACATACTACGCATTCCTCATATCTTCCAAAAAACTATTTAGGAGGTAAATCAACAAACAAATATTGGATTTTCTAGGCAAGAGTCAATACGCAACAGAAATAATAACAGTACATGGAATAACACTAATATTGCAGATGCTTTCTGAATCAATCATTAAAACGGTAAACCATTCATACAACAAATCTCGAATTAGGGAAGGTGCCCGCAATTCTTAAAACGTGACATTTACCTCCGCATTCCCATATGCACGAAGAACAGTTATTGGTTGTGGTTTCCCCACGAACATCATAGAACACAACCTGGCCAGTGCTTGTACCAAATGCCAAGGTTAATCCATCATCGGAGAATGCCAGTGAAGAAAATGGTGCTTCATAAGGAATACAAGAAGGTGGCTTCCTTAATACGGTGTCAAAAGTGTATAATTTCATATCCAGACCGACACTCGCAATTATCTGTCAAACCAAGAAGGGAAAAAGAAATGTAACATCAGAAAAAAGTCACACCAGCTTGATTATAAATGGCCTAAGGAAACATAAAAATTCAAGCCAAAACGATAAACTTGAGAGTAGAGACCTTATCATTGAATGGTGAGTAACTGATACCAGAGGTGGGTGCAGAATGCGGTTTCTAAAAAGGATAGGCTGTGATATACTATAATGTAATAGCCCTCGTAGAAAATGCAGAATGAGAACATTAAAACCTCGCTCAGGTGAACTCACTGAAACAAGGAGATCAACAGTGCAGATTCAAGGATTCAATTGTGATGCATAAACAAATGAAGATTGTGGAGTTAGACAGACCAAACTTACATGCAGGCAGGCAGATGGTTGTATATAACAAACTTCAGACACAGAATCAGGTCATCATAAAACTTAATTGGCAACATAGCGCAGTCAAAGTAAGAGCGACAAAGCAACTTGTTGGTGAAACAAATATCACAGTGTAAATTTGTGGTCCTTTTTCATAATTCATACCTAAATATCTTAAATCATGCTTGCCCATGGATAACAATTTTGTGCTCTGCCTATGACCCATAATAGAGTAAAAAGCGTTTATTTTGCATTGAAGCAAAAACAGAGACATTCATAATCACCATCTGAAGAGAAAAGATGACATCATATATTTGGAGAAAAGCTCAAAAGGGGTTGTTTATCTCTTCATATGTCGAAAGCAAGTCTTAGTATCGAAGTGACGGGGCTCTGAAACTGAAGGGAGTTTATAGATGGTCCAAAAATGTAACAGGATGAAAAGAAGGATCACTGGTACCCCAGTAAGATGGATCATATTCATCAATTAGAAAAATGAATGTCCAAGGAGGCAGGAGCATACAGTAAAAAGAATTCTAATTCATTTTTTATTTGAAAAAGATGAGCATTGGGCAACACAGGGACTTTGAGAGAATTATCAATTGTACAATTGTGATTTTACAAGTGAAATATGACTCAATGAAGCATTGTTAAATTCAATAAGGCCTTCAACTGCTAGGTATCTTTGTAGGTTGAACTGTGTTGTTTTTAAGTTTCTCTCCTTAAGTATGGGAAAATCTTCACATACTAAATTAAGTGGTTAATCACTAATTACTCAAGCAAACTTATTTTGTCAGAATATGCATTACTTGGATATCTATTGTGGTCATGAAAAGGAATAAGCACAGATTTGGGTTCACTTGTTGAAAATCAACCAAGTTAACACCTTTCCACAGAAGATGCCAATATGTATCTGCTAATAAATTTAAAAAGGCCACATTTTAATTGTTCTATTTAAAGCATGAGAGCAGTAAAGCCTTTGGCCATTGGAAAATTTCATTGTTACAATCCTTACCTTTGGGCTGCGACCAGTTGTGTCCCACAGATGAATGGACCCATCGTCACCAGCCGTCACTAAAAAGTGTCTGCTCATTCTAAAATAATCTAGTGCACCCAAAACCTGGTCTTGTAATTTTAGGAGAACAAAAGAACAGAATCAGATAGATCAGACCAAATATATTCTAATCACAATGCAGCAATACCAGTGCCTGAAAAAGATATAGTTAACCTGTCCATTAGGGTCCCTGAGTTCAGCAGCTTTTGTGCCAGAAGCAAGGTTGTGAAGTATAAGATCTCCTTTACGACTGACAGAAGCTATATGTTCATCTCTGCAATTGTACATTGCACCTGTAATAGTATCACTATGACCTTTCAACCATTTAACAAAACGCTTGTTCAGCAAATCACATATTCGAACAACTTGACCAGTTCCACGCGAGCAAAGATACCGAGATCCCTTATTGCTGAAGTTGATAATTGATATAGACTTGGACGGCTTGAAAGTTATAGAAATATTAAAATAGAAAAAGTTACAAATGTTTTAGGTCAAATTCAGGTCTACTGTCACATCTCAGGCCAAACAAACAAGTTGTGACACGGTAAAATGTCTATTTATCAAGAAAATTGCACTCTAAATTACAGCTGAAACTTAAATCCTAAAAACCATCTCAGATTATGAAATGGTCATATGTGCACGCCCACTACATTCGACTACACTGACAAATAGTTTCTAAATTGTATTGGTTATCACTTGTCATCACAACGTCAGATAACCACAATGCTAAGGTTCTCATAACTCTGTACAATATTATACCACATCTTCTTCTAAGATAACCAACACCTTAGCTATGTTAAGAACTAAAACCGAAGGGAAGCATAAACAGGAACAGAAGTTGAAAACGCATAAAAAATCAAACTTCTTTATCCCAAATTCTATCGAACAAGAAAACAATTCTAAAGCAGACAAATGTCATCAACATTTTCGCATTTAGCATTTTTGGCTGGCACCATCCACAAGCTTTGCCCATTTTTCTTGCACAGTGATATTTTACCATCGTCACCGGCACTAGCAAAAACTAAATCGGCAATCGCAAATTTTATGCACACACATAGAGATAGAGAGAAACCTACTAATTCAGCAAATTGATTAGATGTGGAAAAACAAAATCAAACTTGAAAGAACAGAACACAGGGAAAAGTCCCGTAGAGACCAAGTGAAAAATGCACTAACTGTTGTGGTTCCACTTGACGGAATTCACGCGTGAGCCTGGAGACGGAGAGTAGGTGAGAACGCAAGGATTCTGAGGCTCCAACTAGGGGTCGAACATCTTCACGGTGTCTCCGCCGCACGCCACCAATAGCAGCCGCGCTGATTCAACGGAATTCATTGTTTAAACTTGAATCACAATGAATTATGGGGTTTCCAAAATGTGGTGATGAAGGTGAAGGATGGAATGATGATTTCTGCTGCTTTTGCATATATGAGAGATAGAGGAAATTCAAATTGGGGCAAGACAAGGCGCCTTTAACTTTAAGCAAGTTTTCGTCGCTAATATTACATTAACAATATTATAAATATACCTCGAGTTTAAGTCACACAATAAAGAAAGTGGAAACTACTATTGATCTTATTTAAAAAGAGGAAGAAAAAAATAATAATTATATATTAAAGTGTCGGGGTCAAACAATGTAAATTATTTTGTATAAGGGTATATAAATTTTATATTATTTTGTATAATAGAATATAAAATTTGTATATTTAATATTAAAAACACCTAAAATATTATATTAGTGTATGTAAAAGTATTCAAAATTTTCTATATTATTTTTAAAATATATGAAGTCACCTACAACTTTTCTAAACAATTTTAGAAAGAAAACATATCTAAAAACATTTGAATTTAACATTATGTAAAAAATAAAATAAAATAAAAAATTCTAGACTATTTTGTAAAAAAAGCATGTCTACAAATAATTAAGTTTAACATCAATTATGTATATGTGTATATGTGTATATACAGACGAATATGTAAAAAAAAAAAAA
>CACSLK010030184.1:8889010-8899561 GCA_902706635.1 Striga hermonthica | reverse complement strand
TTTTTTTTTTTTTTTGCAAATCAGTTTTGGTAAATAATTTATAGTTTTAAAATTGGTAGACAATTAATTCTGAAATGATAACAAGTAATGATGATCCCATATTTTTTTAAAATATTAAATAATCTCAACAGTGATCTGTAATCTATTTAAAATCACAATTATATTTTTGAAAACTTAATAAATTAAACGAAATTAATGAAATGAAATAAAAAATGTAAAAATATTACAACCAACAAAAAAATAAAATAAAAATGATCCATCACCTCCCCATTCCTGCAAAAATACAAAAAATATAAGTCAGCAGAAATATAGAAATATTAATTATCAAATTACATTCTCCAGAAGATGAAATACATAATGTTTCTGAAATAAATAAAAAAAATATAGGAATCCGAATATTTATAAAATACTGTTATGATTCTTTATGAATATTCAAGAATAAACATACCAAAATATTAAATATCCCATAATTTTTGCAAATCTCATTATTATAAATAATTTAGTTTAATTGTAATTATCATTGAAATTAATTTATATTAATTGCTCTTAGTCAAATCTATATAAAGGTCAGCATAAATATTTAATTAGTACATTAATCTGACCGTCAAAACCCATTATCATCACCTCATAACAAAATAAAGATCAGCATAAATATTTAATTTTAATTATCAAACTACATTTTTTCCTATATGATGAGATATACAATGTTTCTGAAATAAATAAAAAAATATAAGAATCCGAATATTTATAAAATACTGTTATGATTCTTTATAATTATTTCAAGAATCAAAATCCCAAATTTTTTCCTCATCTCATAACTATTTTAATAATTAAATTTTAAATGTCCCATATTTTTTGCTAATCCAATAACTCTACAAAAAATCAAGTAAATGGTTGTTAGGTCAAATAATAAATATGGTTGGCCGGTCAAATAATCACAAAATATTAAATATCCCATAATTTTTGCAAATCTCATTATTATAAATAATTTAGTTTAATTGTATTTATCATTGAAAATAATTTATATTGATTGTCCGTAGTCAAATCCTATATAAACATAATAAAAATTATTACATTTATCTAGCCAGTCATAACCCATTATCATCACCTCAAAACTGAAACAAAAACAAAAATTTTAACATCCCATAAATTTTGCAATATCATTATTATAAATAATTTATCTTAATTATAATTATCATTATCATTCAAATTAATTGATATTAATTGCTCTTTCTCAAATCCTATATAAATAGTGAAATCATTTGCAAGCAACTCACTCAAATTCCACAGAACTTCAGCAGTAATCCGCAATATAAAAACATTCAAATTTTCAAGCTTTACAATCCAAAACAACATCATGATTTCCCAATTTGACAATTTAACTTACTTGGCAAAAAACAAGAAAATGGCTGCCAAGTTAAGATTGGTGAGATTTTTCCCGAAATTCTACAAGAACTCCAAAGAAAGCATTAGAGAGCTTCATTTTGTATTTCACGATGTTAAGGTATTTATCTTTATTCAAGCATTTTATTATTGAAGTTGATGTTTCTGTGTCAAATCATAATTTGCTAACAATACAATTTTTTTTTCTTTTTTTAGGGTCAACGGATTCATGGGACGGCACCCGGATTCTTGGCAAAAAAATTCAACGACTTCAAACTCAACGAAGGACGTGTCTATGTGATTACAAGTTGGGACTTAAAGGAGGACAATAGTTCTTTCAAACTAACAGAATCAAGCCACAAGCTTGAGTTTGGTCAAGAGACCAAAATGTACGAGGTTGTTGAAAACAACTACCCGAGAATTTTGTTCAACTTCAAAAACTTCAAAGATCTATCCGACCCTCAAACAATCGACTCCACCAAAATATTTGGTAATTTTTTTTTTCTTCATGGATTATTTCTCTTTTGCCACAATGTATAATGTTAAATTATATTGTTTAATTGTTTATTTTTTTAGATTTGATTGGACGTATTGCTTTGGTTCAAAGCATAAGAACAACAAATTCAAATGGAGTGGAAAAGAAGTACATCGATGTTGTTCTCGAAGATGTTGAGTAAGTTAAAGAACTAAGCACAATTTTTTTTCAAAGTAATTATAGATTGTGATTTTGTTTCTTATTAAAAAATCATTCTATTATTTTGTAGGGGCTGCCATTTAACTTGCACATTGTGGGAAGAATATATGCAAGTAATTGTTGATGCATTGAACAATTCACCCGTGACTAACTTGAGGGTGTTAATCGTTCAATTTTGCCGAGCGAAAGATTTCGATGATGGTAAGTTATTCACATTTAATTGTGTCTTTTAATAACTTATATCTTATGTTGTTTTCTAAAATATTTGTTCTCTTTTAGGATCTATAAAAGCGGGTAACATCTTTGATGCTACCAAGTTAACCATGGGTGATGTTCCTGAAATCTTGGAATTCAAAGAAAGGTAATGATATTTTTTAAATTTTAAAATCGTTCTTAATAGATTATCATATTAACTTTTTCAAAATTTATTTGTTGACTACAAAGGTACACCTCATACTCAAGGCCAAGTGAGTCAACATTCCAATATGTGAGGCCCTTCATATCAAATGTTTGTGAAGATTTAGAGTCTGGAATATCTCCAATCAAGTGCTCTGCTGATTTTTTGAATGCTGATGAGGTATATAAATAGATTATTTATATGCACTAATTTCCTAATTAATTTTCTAATATCTTATATATTATATTATGTATTTTTTATTTTCAGGAAAGACATTTTTGGATATATGGCAACATCATTGACATATCCAACAATTTTTTCTTCAAATCGTGCCCAAATTGTGTTCGAAAAGTGGAGGCGAAAGGAGATCGATTTTGGTGCAATTATTGCAAGGACTCAATCCCGTTTCCGATTCTTAGGTAATTGTATAACTCATTTTATTATTATCATTGATATTTACATTATCTAATAATATAATAATTTTAAATTGTTGGATAAATGTTAAGGTACAAGCTCCATATTTCAATTGTGGACGACAACGGCATTGTGCCACTTTTGTGTTGGGATAAAGTAGCGAGAGAAATGATTGGAAAATCGTGCGAGGATGTTGTAAACGAAATGATCAAGGCATGCACACTTATTATTCTTCTAAATTCATTAATGATTAATTAAATATCAACTTTTTTTTTATTGTTATTGTACATTATTCTATTATGCAGCAAGATGACGGAGCTCTTTTACCAAGTGAAATTGAGCTATTGAATGATAAAGCATTCATGTTTAAAGTATCAAAGAAGAAGGATCAATTTGAATCTTACAAAGGTCCATTTACGGTTGCCCGCATTACAAATGATCCTATTTTGCTCAATCGGTTTGGACCTTTGACAATAACTTCACAGGTTATCAATTTCATAAATTCTTTAATTTTTATATAAAAATATATTTCTTTTTATTTCTAATTTATATTTTATTTTATATTATTGAAGGTTGAAAATGGGGAAGTGTTCAGCCCAATAAGTGATGCACCTGCTGAAATGAACAGCCCAAGAAGGGCTGAAGATGATGAAGGTTACAGCCCAATAAGGGCTGTTAAGACTGAACCATACAGCCCAAACAGAGCTGTAATGGCTGAAGAACCATACACCCCAAACGGGGCTGTAAAGGATGAAATGGCTGAAATGGCTGAAGTTCACAGCCCAAACAGGGTTGTGAAAGCTGAAATGGACTGGCCACTCATAGCTGGAAATGGCTGCAAGGGAATGATTAAAAAGAGGGAACAAACAGAAGTGTTTGGAGAAGGCTCCAGAATTTCAGAAGAGCAAAAGGGGAAGAAGAAGATAAAGATTGAAAAACTTTGAAGGTTGAATGAAAAAAAAAATATTTCATAAAATTTCAGATTTGTTTACAATAAGTCAGTTTTTAAGAGCTGTTTGAGTTGGCAGCTTTCTGTATTCTTCTCGCATTTCCAATATTTTCTATCAATAATATTGCTGTTGTCTATTTATTAATGTTTGTGCTTTTCATTTACTTGAAACTATATTCAAATATACTTTTAATAAATCATCTATGACTAGGTGTGAAACAGCAAAACAACAACAGGATTAAACAACTAAGCATCATCAGGATTTGTCTAATGAAAACAGCAAAACAACAAAAACATATAACTTAACAAAAAAAAAACCTTAATCAGATTATGTCAGTTTTCTAAAACCAAAAAACTTGAACACCACAACACATTATATAGAAAACAACAAACTTGAACAGCAAAACAAAAACAAAACCAACAAGTGTGCAACATATAGTCAGGTTTTTTAAAACATAAAATCAAACATTTTTAAAAAAAAATTCTAATATTACCTTTACCAATATCAGAAGACCAATATGTGATTACTGTGAAACAGCAAACCAGCAACAAGATATTTTTAATAGCATTTTCTTTGTTCAGATTATATAAGTTGTCTAAAGTTGAGGAATTAGGGTTAAGGGTTACAAGAATAATGCATTAAACTTAATCACCACTTAATCATATTGTTGTTTATGATTTACAGTTTAGGGTTTAGGGTTTAGGAATTAGGGTTTAAAGTTAAGGGTTTTCTGTTTAATAATGCCTTTTCTATTCAATCATTTTAAAATTTAGGGTTTAGGGATCTTAATAATAAATCAATTATCACAGAAATAACTATATTGTACTTCTTAATATATTTTTTTGTTAATCAGTCAATTAGAAGCTAAACATTTTAATCTAATTACAAAACTACGTTCAAAATTGAAGTCATACCACACCATGTCAGTAGACAACTCAAAACAAAACAACAAAACAGCAAAAAACTTAAATCAGATCTGTTTTTATTCTGACAATAACTCAGTCTAGACAAAGAATTTACTCAATTTAATGAATCCCTTATTTCAGCAATCATACATATAACAGAAATAAATCATTTTTGTACTACCTTCCAAAAAAAAAAAGAAACCAAGTCAAAAATCCTAATAAATGCTAACAAATGCATTTAATATGTTTACCAAATATGCATGCTTCAGTTTTCTATATAAACATATAAAATTTTATTTAGTCTACTTATCCCAAAACACATAATCCAAAGAAAATTTTTGCAAGTTCTGCGGTTCATCATCCAAGTACATAGCGAGCACATAAAGACCAATCAAGAAGAGTATAAAGAGATGATGGATTCAGCACAGAAGCTTTAGTATATAGCAAGCACTCAAAGACCGTTGATCAACACCAACCCAAACAACATGAAGAGGTTATCCAACGGCTACAGCATATTGGGCAACAAAAAGAACAAGCAAGATTCTACAGCTAATGGTACAACAATTAATGTGTACAATATGTTATATTGGTGAAAATATAAGAAAGAATTACCTTTTAGCATAACTTTCAGTAATCATTTGTTTCAGGCCTTCAATGTGTTTGTCCTTTATATCTTTGTTCTCTGTTGCTTTCCCCTGCGTATATTTTTCCTGCATATATTTGGGGAAAACAATGTTAGATGAAATATCAAACACAATAAAACAATAATTTTGTAAAGATAATGTATGTTTTTGAATGTTAACTACTTTTCTGTTGAAGGTTTTCATAAGTTAGCCTTTTTATGCATATGTATATGTCAGTGTTACTAAGAACCCATGAAATTTGTTAAATTTGAAAAACACTTATCTGTCGGTCTTTGTGGAGAGATTTTGGCCGCATTTTTGATACCTGAAATGAAAAAACAACAGAAAATGTTAGTCATGAAAACATAACATATATACCTCTTGTGAGTTCTTCTTTCTACTAATGAGCATGTTTAAGACAGTACATAGTATCAATTTGTACGACATAAAAACATTTTTTGTAAGAGATAACATTAAAAATCAACTTACCACTCTAATCGTCGTTTCCTTAGATCTTTAGCGATAGCGAATTTAATCATAAAAACATAAAAATACATCATAGATATATATATCCTCCAGTTAATCTCGAAAAATAGGTTAAAATATTTAATATATATATATATAAACATTATATTAGCTGACTGTGAATTAATAGAACAAAAGAGGCCTTATTCGACATTTTAATCTCACAGTATGCGTGTTACACGCATGTCAGAAGCAGACCCCAACCAGGAATCTCAGAGTATAAAGTTTAAAAAATAAACAAACACAAAAACAGTAGAGATCTTTACATATCTATGGTCGCATCAACTTTTTAATTGAAGGACAGTTTGTAAAAAAAATTAAAAATTTGTATATCTCAACAAATACGTGTGGATATATCATGTAGTAACGCATTTAATAGAAAAATGTTTAATAACAATAAAAAAATTCCAGAAAACAACGATCTGCTCAGATATATAATATAATCGCCCGAGGATTACAGATCTGTGATCGCATCAACACTTTAATCGAAGGGAAATTTTTAAAAAAATTTAAAATTTGTAGATCTCAACAATTATATACGTAACAAACCAAAAAGAGTACAAATTCGTATAGATATATCATGTAATAACGCATTGAATACAATGAATATTTTTAAAAAATTTAAAAAAATGTAAAAGTTGTAGATCTATAAAGATATCAAATGTAATCAACCGAAAACTGTTTAGATCTGCACATATATGTTCAGATCTATTATGTAATCACAATTTTTAAAATCAAAAAAGATATAAACAATAAAAAAATTCCAAAAAGATATAGATCTTGCGATATCTACATGTAATCGGCCGATTTGTACCGATATACTATGAATTAGTATATCGGTGTTGTAAAATCAGGCCGATTTCACTTTGTCGTCTCTCTTTTCATTCGAAACAATAAGATCTCAGGTATTTTTTCGCAATCGGCTTGAAAAACCGACTTGAATCGCCGGTGAAACAACGTTTTTGGCGAGATTATCGGCCAAAAATGGGCGATCGTATTCAGTAGAGAGATAAATGGGAGAGAGAAACAGAGGTAGAACAGTGTGAGAGAGGCGAGATAAAAGGCAAAAATGAAGACCGGTTAGGGTTTTCAGTATTTAAATGACGATCCAATCTCGCCACACGTGTCACTAAATAGTCGTCTGAATTTATCAACGTGTCTCGATTTTATATGGGCTACGTAATTAGAAACGTCCGAATTTTTCACCACACGCGTTTGGTGTATTTGTTTGGGCTATGTATTGTTTTTTGGGCTGTGTAGTATCTGGGCTAAAAAATGTCCTACATTTTTCTTTTTGACCCATTAATATATTAGTTAATGTAAATTATACTTATGATTATAATGATATGATAATAAAAGCCCAAATTATTTTTCAACAATTTACATTAGGCTCTTGCATTTTAATTTTCTGGCCCAATTATGTTTGATATGATATATTAAATGTATATATTTATATAGATACAAATATTTTTATATAATAAACTTCATTTTATTAAGTCATGATTTTTTGGTTAATTTTTTTTATTTCACAAATTCTTAAAATATTATGCTTTACAATATTAAAATTACATATGTTGTAACTTAAACTCAATTAAATAAATTTAATTGATGTAGGTTCATTATCAAATTTGTCTACGGTAACACCTTCGTTCCAAACACCACCAGCACCTACTAATGCGTGTTCTATCATTCAAGAAACGGGTATGTATATATTTTGATGATTATTGTAAATCATTTAGAATTGTTCATTGTTTGTGTCATTATAAGAAATATTGTTATTGATATGTTTAATTTTATTTAATGTTATATAACCTTTTATTTTAGGTTTTCCAATCCTAAATTCACAACATTCGTCTCAAAATAGTTCCATATCCCACATCGCTAAGGCTTCTTCGAGCGGTTCGGTACCTTTTATTGACCTTACGATTGAGGATGATGAAAATACGACACCGACTTCATCGGTTAACCATGTCAACAAAGGTATTCATAAATTCATTATCAAATTATGTCACTTAATTTATTTTCTAACAAAATCTAAAATTTAGTTACTCATATATATTTACCTCTCACGGATTTTTTTTCAGTTTCATCATCAAACTTGCAAACACGGAAGAACGTAGGCGGTCGTCCCAGACTCGCCTTACGACCTATCACAAATGGTAATTCCATAAACACAATAGCTTTTTTTTAGTTTAATTTATGTGAAAAAAATAATCATCTATATTATATCTTCAATGATTATAATAAATATCATTTGTCCTGCAGTTTCATCTTTGAGCTTGCCACCTCGGACGAATGTAGGCGGCCGTCCGAGGCTCCCAATCCCTCCTTCCATTATCATCAACAGATCCACATTATCTTCCGGTTCGTCAAACTCATCAATAAAAAAAGCTAATTATTTTTTAAAAGATATTTAAAATTTTATTTTTTTATGGTCTTTTTATCCACCACTTTGAAGATTTTGAGAATATTTACATCTGTAATTGATTTTAAATTTATTTTTAAATTACAATGCCACAGAATATTGGGATATTGGCGATGCATCGTTCCGCTGCCTTCACTGTGGCGCGAGATTTTGGTACTCTGAGCGATTGGGCAAGCCATCTAAACCTAAAGTCCCTAAGTATTCTGGTTGCTGCAACAACGGATTCATCGAACTTCCACCCGTTTACACTTCTCCCCCCTTTCTGCGTGAGCTGATTTTTGGTTCAGGTCCACGGAGCAAGCGCTTTCAAGAAAACATTCGGTCTTACAATAACATGTTCTGCTTTACATCCATGGGTGGAAAAATTGATACCGACATAAACAAGGGAACCGGCCCACCCGTCTTCCGTTTGCACGGTCAGAACTACCATTTAATGGGTAGTTTGCTACCCGATCACGGGGCTCCTCCGAAATTTGCTCAATTGTACATCTATGACACGGAAAATGAAGTATCAAACCGTTTGTCTTCTGTGAGGTATATTTCTTATATTTTAGCATTTAAAAGTGAGTACTATGTTTTTTGTTTTCATTGCGGTTTACATCATCTTTACTAATTTAAAACAAAATTATCTTTATTTCAGGAGAGGTTCAGAACGAAATAACCTAGATGAGGATGTAGTTCGTGGTTTAAAAGAGATGCTCGATCATTACAATGTTTTGGTCAAGTCGTTCAGGATGGCCCGAGAGACAGTGATCCAGCACCAGCAAATTGAAGTTAAGATGCGTCTTATCGGTAGAAGGAACAAGGATGGTCGGCGTTATAATTTACCCTCCACTTCTGAAGTTGCCGCCTTAGTTGTTGGGGATTTCGATGATGCCATGGGCAGTAGGGATATTATAGTAGAAAATCGGAGCGGACGTCTGCAACGGATAAATGAGTTAAACGCTTCTTACTTGGCACTCCATTATCCTATTCTTTTTCCATATGGCGAGGATGGCTACAGAGAGGACATTCCGTTCTCCTGTCTTAAACCGATAACAGAGAGGTCGAGGAAATTTATCAGCCCGTTGGAGTTCTTCAAATATCGAATGCACGATCGGGACTGCGAATTTTCGTCAATTCTTTCCGCTCGGAGGTTGTATCAACAATTTGTTGTGGACGCGTATACAATGGTGGAGGGAGCTCGGCTCAGATACATACGTTTTAATCAGAAGAACTTGAGAACTGAATTGTACAGCAGACTTTCCGACGCTGTGCTGCGTGGTGACACGGATCCTGGTTCTCAAGGCAAACGTATCATACTTCCTTCATCATTTACGGGTGGCGCTAGATATATGGTTCAGAACTATCAGGATGCAATGGCCATTTGTCGTTGGACCGGTTATCCTGACATTTTCATAACCTTCACATGTAATCCGAAGTGGCCCGAAATCAGTCGTTTTCTTGCTGAGAAGAACCTCAACCCAGAGGATCGTCCTGATATTATTTGCCGGATTTTTAAGACCAAGTTGGATCAGTTGATGAGGGATGTTCGTCATAACAAGATATTTGGAGATGTGAATGCAGGTATATCTTCAAACTAATTTTTAACTAATTTCTTCCTAAATTTTATTATACCTTTTTGCTATTTACTAATTTTGACAAAACTATGGATTTACTGCAGCAATCTACACAATTGAATTCCAGAAACGTGGCCTTCCGCATGCGCATATCTTGCTTTTCCTTGCCAAGGAATTCAAGATAAAGACTACTGATGACATAGATAAAATAATTTCTGCTGAAATACCGGATGAGGCCACCGATCCATTTTACTATGCTGCTGTTAGAGATCATATGATGCATGGCCCCTGCGGAAGTGTTCGCCCGAATTCTCCGTGTATGGCGAACGATTGTTGCACAAAACATTTTCCAAAAAAGTTCTCCGAAACCACGACTCTTGATGAAGAAGGCTATCCACGATATAGACGGCGTGATAATGGCAGGACCATCGAAAAGAATGGCATTCCCCTGGATAACAGATACGTTGTGCCCCATAACAGGAAATTGCTTCTGAAGTACGGCGCGCACATAAATATGGAGTGGTGCAACCAGTCCAGGTCCATAAAATATTTGTTCAAGTACGTTAACAAGGGGAACGATCGCGTTACTGCCACCTTCCATGCGTCCAATGGAGATGAGGCATCTAGCAGGCCAGTTGACGAGGTGAAGATGTACTATGATTGTCGATACGTTTCA
>CACSLK010030184.1:8826660-8853822 GCA_902706635.1 Striga hermonthica | reverse complement strand
CCTCGCCGCGGCGCAGCGCCACGGTGCCCGTTCATCTTGTGTGCATGCTACGCTCGTGAAAGGCCCCGCGCCGTGAAGAATCTACCCGCCGCGCCCGCTGCACTCCTGATTGGTCGGAAAATGTGCGCGTTTTATTTATTTATTAGCGTATTTTTATATGATTAATTTTATCACATTTCTTGTATTTTGACTTATTTATTTATAAGATGACTTATAGTGCTTTGATATTTTTATGTTTTATTTTTAGGATTTTAAAGTATTTTGTGGATCTGGAACATTGGACAAGTGTTTGTGCGAGTCATTATTGGGGCCCAATGCCAGCTTAAGAGAGGCAATTATTTGCTAAAAGATGAGTACATTTATTTTGGGCCATGAGTTTCATAGAGTTGCAATGGGACTTCTAATTTGTTTGGGTTGAACATTAATTAAAGGAGCATAATTGTGATTTGGGCACCACAATTGAGGATTCAGGCTTGGAACTAATTGGAGGTTGATTTACTTGGTGGGAAAAACAGTAATGCTAAGGAGTCAACAGTTGGCTCCGTTATGGAGCCAACAATCAATTGGACAACTCCATGTGGAGCTGTCCCACATTAAAGTATTGTGGGACATCCCCACCTGGAATTGTCTCATTGGTTGTTGGCTCTTTAGCATTTTTGGTGGGAAGAAAAAAAGAAACGTGAGCATCACGAATTATTTGGAAAGAAAATATACTCATTAGCAAAAATATATATAGCTACGATGAAAAATTATTTATTTCAGGCCTTGTTCACGCACAGAAAGGAGACGAACCACGCAGCCGTCAGATTTGGCCAGACATCACGCAGGAACAGAGAAGACAGTACAAAGTAGGAAAAAGACGCGAGAACCCGATCAATCGCGGAGGGAAGCCGCACCCGCACACGAGGGAGATATTTAATCTCTCTTTTATCTATTTTTTCTTTTATTATTTATTATGTTAGAGTAGATTTTTATTCTAGTTCCGGGGAAATTAAACCCTACGACTTGACGATGTTTGATTAATTTACGTGGTTGATTATTGAGTTATCTTTTTGGAATTATTTGTGTTATTTTGAATAATTCACCATAATATGCTGAGTTGGATTTAGATTGATCACCTAGATTTAGGGGTGAGCATTATTCGGATAAAACCGAAAAAACCGACCGAACCGAACCGAATAGTGTTGTTCAGTTCGGTTTTTTTATTTCCTAATTCGGTTCGGTTTCATTTTTTTAAAAAATCGGTTTATTCGGTTCGGTTCGGTTTTCGAAAAAATAAATTCGGTTTAACCGAACCGAACCGAATTTATGTTACTAATTAGTAAACTTTAATAGTAATGGTCCATTGCCCAACCCAATAGCTAAATAATATAAATCAAATTTTAGATTTTAGATATGTATGCTCACTTTCATAGCCCAACAACTAAATAATAAATCAGATTTTAGATTTTAGAGAACTTGTGATAAAAATTATTATGTTTTGGAACATGTGTTGTGAACTTATGTATAATTTCGGTTTTCGGTTTTAAAACCGAACCGAACCGATAATTTCGGTTCGGTTTTAGTTCGGTTATTAAAGGTTATTCGGTTCGGTTCGGTTTCATATTATAGTATAATTTCGGTTTTCGATTTTTTCGGTTCGGTTCGGTTTTCGGACCGAACCGACCGATGCTCACCCCTACCTAGATTAGGTTTTACATATCTACACCTGAATTAGGCCTTCAATCCATAATTGTTGATGTGTTTAATTCGCAAGTGGTATCCGGAAGATGGTAACTACCGGGGATAACACTGCCTATTTAAGTGAACGAACGCGGTTGAGTTCACTACTTAGTCTAGCCTATTTTTTTAATTCGTAAAGCGGCTGATTGTATTAAATCTAAGAAGCGTTTTCTAGACTGTACAAGAAGTCAGGTCTAATCAAAGAACGTCTCGCGGTTAGATTAAAAATAAGAAAAAATTCGTGTAACTGACCGTGTCGTTGCCGAGGGCTAGTAATTTCATAAAATAACGAGATTTGATACTAAAGTTGATTAGACGAGTTAGTCGAGGGTGTAGACGGAACCGTGAACTAGAAAGTTCTCTTCATTTATTTATTTTTATTTTCATTGTTTTTGTTTAGATTTTATTTACTTGATTAGGATCTTTATTTTAATCCAATCCCCCCATTTTATCGCTTTTTATAAATTCAATTAATACGAGAAAATTCACAATTTGATTCACACTCCCTGTGGGATCAACCCTTGCTCACCCTTACTACTAGTAAGTAGAGGTTGGTTAAGGAAAATATAAATTTTAATTTTGCCGCGTTGCGACGCGCGGTCAACTTCCTCGCCCGTGATAGGAGGACGTGTCGCGCCCGTGAGGCCCTCCGCGCCGCGGCGCTGTAACCTGCCACGCCCACGTCAGATTTCTCCTCACGCCCGTGGCACATGATCTATACAAATATACCGATCGGGCATCGATCAAAGATATCTCTCGACCGGGTGAAAACCTAGGTCCCGAGAAAACACGCTCCTCTCTCCTTCTCTTCTTCTTCTTCTTCGTTGTTCCTTCTTCTTCCCTTAATCTTTTTCTTCCATTTCCTTTCTTTTTTTCTTACTATTTAGGAATTTAAGCTTGTAATTTGGATTCTACTCTTGGATTGGTTGTAAGTATTTTTCATCTTCTTTAATTCATGAGAATGATTAATTGGGGTGAAATACTTGATTTTGTTGAATCCATGATACATAGCTAATTTCTATTGTTAGGATAGGGAATGATTGATCATGTTAAACGTGCATCTCTCGGGCTTGAATTATTCGTTCTTGTGTGAGTTGATTTGATTCGGTATTGATGTAATCTTGCTTGATTAATTGATATAATCGAAGAGTGACACTTCGATCTTGCAATTGATAATGATTGGATGTTGATTAGTCGAGTTAGGGTTTGTCAGTTCTATATGATTAGTTGATTAATTCCCTTCTAGTTAAATTAGCGACTTTTTGAACCGAAAGAGGAAGAAGTCGTTGACCTAGGCTCGCATGAGGTAGATGATTTTGTAGCCGAATAATCTACATGTTTTGGGTTGAAATGCATGCATGTCGGTGTCTTCTCCCTTGTTACGAAAAGTTATTGGGATTGGATTATTGATAGATATTGTATGCTCGAACTTGTTCGTCTATGTTCAATCCCTTATTTCGAAGAGTTATTGGGAGCGAACCTCTAGATGCTTAAGCGAGAGCGTCAATCTAGAACAGAGTGATTTATGTCCCGGAGTGGAGATGGAACTTGAATTAATTGTTCCTGATTCCTTAGCTTCTCCATCATTGTTCGTTCTTATTTTTAGGTTGCTTTTATTTTATTTCTTAGTTGGTAATTGATTCCTCCCATATTGATTAGAATGTTTAGGATTTATTTTGCTTTTATGTGCTATCAATATCAAAGCTAAATTCCGAACCGCCTTCCTCGTGAGATCGACCCGGGGAATGAATCTTTCGATTCGGTACTCGGTAAAAAGAATAATTTGTGCTACAACATACAATAAAAAGAAACAAATTGGGTGGGGACAATCATCCCGCCAATTTGCGCCTCAAACCCATAATCATTCGTCTTGGAAACCGTGTAGCATCTCGGGGATACCGGTGATCAGTTGGCCAACCTTCAAGTCCCCCTACAGCTTCGCGGCACAAAATAAACAACTGGTAGGTTGCATGCCAATCCGCTCCTGACTTTTCTTAAAGAAGAAAATACTCTTCAACTCTTCAGTCGTCGAAAAAAGGCAATCCCTTCTGCGCATGAAGGACCATGAGGCCGACTGTTTGGGGTTATCTGACTAATACCAATGCCCAAGTCCCGCAAGTAATCAGTAATCACGTTATCAAGGGGAAATCTCAATCCTGACCTGAGGCTTTACGCAAATATCCCAACACACCCAGGAGGAGGGCAATGAATCCTTTCCCCAAAATAGAGGGCGAAAATCCTCACCGAAGGAAGAATCCGACCTGATTTCATCAATAGGACGACATCAGCATCGTGCAACGTGCTCGGTTTCCCCATGAAGGAGACGTCTGTGTTGGGCCAACGACGAGACAGACGGTTTCAATTGCCCTCACGGACGGGTAGGTCTTTTTCGACCTCGGCGTCACCCTCAAAATTGTTCCTCCGTATATCGAGACGTTCGACCAACACCGAGTCCCATCGAAAATATTTTGCCACCAAATTCATATCCACCTCATCGTCTGAAATAGTCCTACAACTGCTCGATGCGACCGTTCCCATTTACCTCTGCCATCAGTGAAACCAAAGAATTGAAAGATTTCGAAGAAAAAGCAAAATTTAAAAGCAAACAAGCAAGGGAACGTCGAGGGAGAAGCTTACCGACTGTTAAGGAACCTCATCGATGAATGGGGCATCGAGAATTGAAGAATCACAGATAAGGAAAATTGAGAGAATTAAAGAAATCAGAGAAAGTTAAGATGGTATTTTTGAAAAGTTGAATGAACGGATATTTATAGAAAATCTTGTGACCGTTGGTGGTGAACAGACGCACACGACCGACACATTCATTAAATGAGACATTTCACGTGCCCCAATAAAAGCACGCGGAGCAATGCCGGCTTGACACGTAGGTGAAAACTAGGAGAACGTGGGAACGTGTCGTGAAGAGCGCGTCAGGCGGCAAACGCGTCCCTTCATGGGTAGATGTTTCATTTCGAGATCCGTCTATGCAACTCTTATCAAGAAAGAAACTGTGAATTGCAAGGGGTTTGAAGATGGGTTATGTCTCTCAGGGAAAACTGGCGAGAAGATATATGGCATTAAAAGCTCCATAGCCCATGTACCTCCTAATGCCAGGGGCCTCTATGTTGACATAAAAAATTGTATCGCCCAAAGAATCAACGCCATGTGGAGGATTAAGAAAATTAAGGCAGAACTCGAGGTGCGCGTTCCGACTTGCTAACCCAACGAGCCGACGTGAACAGGGGCAGGAAGCCTTCACAAGTTGACGTGCGCTTTCGCAGACCACATTAAATAGCTGTCAATCAGATGTCTCGACCCACGTGTGACTCATCATTAGCAAGGGACCCACCTGTCATAAAGCTGGCCGTAGGCCGTCATATCGCATTAAATGCTGCCGAATCTCCACAAAAGACAAGCCGAGAATTACTATAAATAGCAGGATTCATTAGATAGGAGGATCTTTTCCCGACACACTAGTTATAACATTGATCATCTCGGTTCAAACCAAAAACTGACCTCTTGTACTTAAAACCGACTTGCGATATCATTAAACGATATCGGATTTCTTCAATAACATTACACTTTTTTATGTTCTTAATTTCAGGAATCAACTCAGGAATAGTTGGTAAATTTTGTATGTCAACATGTTTAAATCAAAAAGTTGTGGATTTAATATATAGAATTACAATGCGTTAGAAGTTAAGAATGAAAACCTCTACATTTATATGTAAGAAGGTAAACCATAAGGAACTCTTTATGAAATCACAAAAATAAAAAATGATGGCATTTAGACTTTTCTTAAATTAATAAATCATTTTTTAAATGACTTGTTTATAAGTTACTACAAAAAATATTTTTGATATATTTCTTAATAATAATAAAAACGCAAAATCAAATAACCAGACCCCTTTTTCCTTTTATTTTTCAGCATCAAGTCAAAGGTAAATTGGATAGGGAACCCCTCAAGACCCGATTGCTTCAACAATTTATTTAATTTATTAATATAACTACTTTGTGCAATATGCTTAAAAGTCTTCTTCAACTATTTTTTGTCTTGGCTCATGAAAATTTCTGGATCCTCTGCTGCCTACACAATATGGATATAATTCTGAGATTTCTAATTGCGATATCGAGTGGATATAATTCCGACATTTCGAATTGTGACATCGAGTGCGTTCAAAACATCGTAGGTTATATCACTACAACATAAACTACATTAGGTAACACCAAACAAGTGATACCTAATATATTATAAATGTTACTATAGATTATATGTAATACAATTGTGGCGCTACAGTTGGTCGTACTACCTTTTGTCTATAGTAAAACTTTTGATGACTTTTGGTAACACTTATTCTTTGTGTTAAATCTAATATCAAATTGTAACATTTTCAAGTAGCACTAATTATATGTTATCTATAACATCTTCAGTAACACTTTGTTGTCAAATGTAACATTTTTTTTTGAATTTCTTTTAATTGAAACGTAACATTTCACTTTTCAGTCCTTAATTGTATCACTTTCATTCTTTTGTCGTAACACTTTTTTTTTTCTTCTTATGATTCTCAGTCTGATTACGCGGTGGTTATTCAGTTTCTTTTTATGTAACACTTTCAATTGTAGCATGTATCACTTTTTTTTTAATTCTAATGTAACACTTTTTCTATCAATCATATATATATATGCATATTGCATATAATTATTAAATCTTTCACAATAGAACAAAATTTGATAAATAAAAAATTTTAAATAATTATTAAACCCGTAATTATGTCAACAACTCAAAATATAGAAAAGAAAAAAAAAAGCTAACTAGAATGATCTTTATCGTTACCAAAAACAAAAACATGACTATTCAAAATATAATTTATCGAAATTATTAGAAGTAGATGTTGTCATAACGTTCATCATTGATGTCAGTCTCACTTGTCTCACTTGTAAGCTCCATCACTTCCATGACATGATCAAGAGGTGGGAGGCCCACAATCACGAATTTGCCCCTCTATATATACTATCATCCTAAAATACAAAAATAAATAAAAAACATACGTCAAGTCTTGTCATATCATGTAAATAAAAATGAATGAGTAACGCATTTAGACATCTCATAAAATGTATGAATATGGGCATACCTATTAACGATTTTACATTTTTCTTCACAAAAATCAAACTACTCTAAATCAAGTAGCTTTCACAATTAAAGAACTTAGACATTTCTATAATGTAATAAATATTAAATATAATCTATCTATATATTAGAAGAATAACAATTTAGGAATTGCCGCAAAAAAAAACCCGCCAATTATGTATAGGTATTCACGCGCCAATTCTGTATAGATTATCTTTCCTGATTTTTTGGATAGCTAGTGTAACAAATCCTAAAACATAGTGATTATCTTCATTTTTTTGGATAGATAGGGTAATAAATCACCTGATTTTTTGGTATTAAAAATGTCATTGATAATTGTTAGAATTAAATGTAACAAAATCAGGCTGATTTTTTGGTACTAAAAAACGCCATTGATAACTGTACATAATTTAGGTTAATAAAATCGGCTGGTTACTTTTGCATGATGGATTTGTTTCGCTTTTTCCTTTCTTTTTTTCCACAATCAAAAACTAAATTATTTTTTTTTTTGTTTTACCTATTTTTTTTACTCAAAAGTTGTCGGTTATAAATTTATTAAAATCTGCTAATCTGCTAATATATTTTAAAACAATATAATATTTAGCAATCATATTCTTAAAATATTTAATTGTATAGATATGTACGTGTACAACATCACCAATTCGAATCATCAAATTCAAAATCACCAAATAAGTTAGCTAAATAATTGGAAACAATCCCACCAAGCTAATAATTCAATAATCATGCAAACTGAGAGGAGTCCTAAAAAATAGCATCACCCACCACGTACATTAAAAAGAGTCCTAAAAGTATTACTGAATTATAGAGTTTTATTATTTTAAAATCCCTATTTTATTATTTAGATGTCTTTCAATCTTCAATTATTTAATCCTATAAGTATTCTTCAAATGTCGCATCTCATCAATGCATCTGGCGGATAATTAAAAAAAAAAACCCTCTTTGTTTACATAAAAGTCACCCTTCTTCAATTACCAACGATGGACGAGTCTTGGGGACGAATTAGTAAAGTTAAGAGAACAAAAGGCCTATGCTCATGGTTCGGATCATCAGAATGATCATGAGAGAGTATCAAAACAAGTTTCAAAACTATCTCGAAATTGTCCTCCATGATGAAGATGTATTCTTCACTATTTTTTCTATTTGGTTTTATATTTAATATGTTCAAATCATGAATGATCTTTATAATTCTAATTTTTTTTTACAGGGTAGTCGCATCACCGCATGGGTTAAATGTATGGACCTCAAACATTTCACCAAAAACAAATATGTGGAAGGTGATGTAATCGGCATTAGAAATTATTGGGTGGAAAGTAATGTCGGTAAATATCGCCTCACTTCTCATGAATTCAAGATCATATTGCATCAAGGCACTCAATTCTTGAAGATCAAAGGACATTTCCCAGTTCACCGATTTAATTTCAAGGATTTTGCTGAACTTCAAGATGTCGACAATATTGATGAAATTAATCTATTCGGTAAGCATGTAGTTTTGTTTTATTTCATATTAAATATTAGATGTGTAATTATATTCACTATTATTTTTTTTTATTATATTTATTGTCCTATCAATTGTCTAAATCTGAAATTTAATATAAAATTATATTTGTAGATGTCATTGGAGTTGTCATTGATGTCCAAAGTATTCAGGAGAAGCAACTCAACACAGGTGAAACACAAATGTGTGCTTTCATTCTCATGGATTTGAAGTAAGTACTTTTTTTTTATAATTGTATTACGTATAAACAAAAACTACTATTAAAACAACATTCGAATATAATTATATTATTATGTATGTACGAATACGATTATATATATTTTTTACGAATATTTTAGTATGTACTTATTAAATATATAATTCAAATATAATTATATTATTATGTTATTTACGAATACGAATATATTTTTTTTACGAATATTTTAGTATGTATTTATTAAATATATATATATAATTATATATTTATATATTATGTAGAATGTATATATATATATATTGAATGTAATTTTTATACAAATGTATAATTTTTTTAATTGATATATATAGAAATATTTATACATCCAAATGTATATAATATTATATTATACATTTGTGTGTATTTGTTTTCGTATGTATTATTATGTATATACAAACAATTTTATTAAAATGAAAATACGTATATAAATAAGTTTATATATTACACATATATAATTATATTATTATGTACATGAGTATATATAGTAATAAAATGTATATTATTCATAAATTATGTATATATATTATATTACATATATATAATTATTTATACAACAGTGAACAAAAATATTGAATTCGAAACTATTATAAATTTGTATTTTGCTTATTGTAGTGAGAATCTTATTAATTGCACTGTCTGGGCGAAATATGTAGACGAACTACTGGCCTTTGAGAGCCAATTTGAAGAGACGGGCCGACCTTGGGTTCTAATCATGCAATTTGCAAGGGCAAAAGAGTACCTGGGTTAGTACAATGTGTAAAAATTTATATTGATTCCATGTGTTTTATTCGAATAATTATATTGTATATAATTTGTGTTTATAGATAAAGTCCAAGTAACAACCTCCATGAATGTGACCAAGCTGATTGCACATGAATCGGTGCCCGAGATCATCGAATTTTGGAATAGGTATAGTTTTAAATATTTATATTATTATGGAGATGCGGATTGTTAGTTAATGACAGAGAGTATATAGACGGTATAACCGAAGCAAGTCATTGGGCATCTGCAGAGTCTCTTAGGCGTATGTTTGTGTCGTTGTTGATTTCTGGTTCTTTGAGTAGACCTGATGACGTATGGCGGCAATCTTGGATATTATTATCTGAAAATATTCTATACAGGCAACGACGATTGTTCAATAATGATGGTAAGTATTCTTTTTATATACTATTTAATTTTTTTTATTCAATGTATATAGATAATTATTTTGTACATAACAAATACAAACTATCAACTATTATATTGTGTAACCATTGCTTCTGTAATTTATTGTATTTGTCGACTTCTAGATTTGCGGCTCAGTGAAGATGCTATCAAGAATCTCACCCTTGCTGAAATTGAGACTCTTATGCGAATTCGCGGCTTAAGTCTTCGTGAATATTCATCCATGCCTTATCTGGACAGTGAAAGTATGCATAACACTTCAAACCGCCTTATATTGGATGAGCTTAATTATGATCGTAAGGCACTTGTTGTGGAACACGAAGCACTTCATGGGAGAATGACTGGTGAACAGAAAGGAGGTTATTCAAGAATTATGTTCGCTGTTGATTCAGGTGCTGGTGGAGTATTATTTGTATACAGTTATGGTAGTACTAGAAAGACATACTTGTGGAGGACTTTGTCTGCGGCGTTAAGGTCGAAGGGTAAAATCGTTTTAAATGCGGCATCGAGTGGAATTGCATTGCTTTTGTTACCTGGTGAAAGAACTGCACATTCTCGATTTCGAATACCGATTAGTATTCATGAAAATTCTTCTTGTGATATCAATAAGGCAAGTCCTCTTGCGGAGCTAATAATGAGATGCTCTCGAATCATATGGGACGAGGCGCCTATAATGCACAAACATTGCTTTGAGGCAGTTCAAACATCACTGCAGGGTGTAATGGGAGTAGTAGACCCTTCGAATAAAAGCAAGCCCTTCGGAGGCAAGCCGATTGTCTTTGGTGGAGATTTTCGATAGATCCTTCCAGTCATTCCAAAGGGGAGTCGCCAGGACATTATGAATGCGAATATAAATGCATCCAGCATTTGGAGGGACTGTACTGTGCTCCGGCTTACAAAAAACATGCGTCTTCACAGCACTTCCGATTTGGATGAGCGTGAGCGTGACGAGGTGGCTGCATTTGCAGATTGGATTGCGAGTATTAGAGATGGTACTATAGAAGGATCAAATGATGGTTGTGCCGCGATCGAAATTCCAGATGATATAAGACTGGATCCCTCTGATGATCCAATTACTACGATTGTAGAAAGTACTTATCCAATGTTCAAGAACTCAACTGGCGATCCGAGTTATTTGAAGGATAGGGCTATATCAGCTCCCAAATTGGAAGTTGTTGAGTCCATCAATCAATACATGTCGGATATGAATTCTTCTGAAGGCCGTACGTACTTGAGCTGTGACAGTACTTCTAAATCGGATTCTGGCAATGATTTCTTGGCAGATCTACACACGCCAGTATTCTTGAATAGCATCAAGTGTTCTGGAACTCCCAACCATGAGTTGCACTTGAAGGTAGGAACTCCAGTAATGTTGTTGTGAAATATGGACCATTCTATGGGACTGTGCAATGACACACAATTGGTTGTGACTAAACTCTCTACTCATGTTCTCGAATGCAAAATACTGATGGGAGATCACGCGACGATAATGTGTTGATTCCTAGGATGAGTATCATTCCATCTGATACACGAGTACCATTTAAGTTCCAACGGCGACAGTTCCCACTTTTGGTTTCATATGCCATGACCATAAACAAGAGTCAAGGACAGTCTTTATCGCACGTTGGTCTATTCCTTAAGAAGCCTGGTTTTAGTCACGGCCAATTATATGTTGTTGTTTCACGTGTAACTAATAGAAGAGGGTTGAAGATATTAGTTTGTGATAATAAGGAGCTACCTAATAACCAAACTCATAATGTTGTATACAAAGAGGTTTTTAATAATATATGATTGTTTCGTGACGAAACAATCTTTTTTTAAAAAAAAATGTTCCTATGTATTATAATTCTTTCGATCCTAATACATGTCATCTTATATTATATTATTCTCCAAAATTTTCCAAAACTGATACAGCCCCGTGCATCGCACGGGTTCTGCACTAGTTATTTACTTAAAGGAGATTGAGTTTATTATGGGTAGGGTTGTTTTTCGACATCCTATGAACTATGTAATGCGATTATACTCCAAAGCACTACAAATCTACAAAGAATTAAAATAATACTACCAACACAACAACTTGGCTAATCTTAGAGAGTATCAAGAGTTATGACGCGCACACACACAAAAATTAAAATGATATAAAGTGATAATCAAGTTGGACATTTTTCCTTTGACTTATCATGAACAAAAGAAAATACATAAGATGAAATAGAATAGCATAGTTTACCTTCATCGGTTCGTTAACCATTTGTAGAGTTAGGAACAAACCTTTGAAAAATATTCACATGATATCACCAGGAGTTGAACATCAACTTAAGCCATTATGTATAAGCTTTTGTAAGAGGAATGCTTTTAACATATATATGAATAAAATGGAAGAACAACACCAAGTACTATGATTTCACAAGATACTACCATAGTTTTCGACCTTCTTGTAGCAAGAAAGGAGAACAATATATTAAGCTGAATTCATGTGTTTTATTCCTACTTTCTCAGTAAACATAATATTAAGCCAATTTGAAACATTCGAATACTTAAACTAACTAATAATATCTTATATATATCCATTATATTTAAATATGTATTTTTTTATTTATATTAACTGTATTTTTAAATATATTAGTTTCTTTTAACCAAAAAAATCCTCGATTGATCTTAATTACTATATATTTTTTTTTTCCAATACTTATATTACTATATTTTTTTCCTTAAAAAACTCACACCTTTATGTTTTAATAAATGCATTTCACCATTTTTAGTAATTATATGATTATTAAATTAAAAGCTAATTCACTCGGGTCAACTTGTCGGTCTGCATCGACTCGTAAAATGGTAGTCTCAATACATTTCTATTTAATATATTGTATATGTTTTTCAAAAATGGATGTTACAATATTGATTAATAAAAATGTTACCAAAATGTGTTACAAAAATATGACAGAGAAAATGTGTTACTTATAAAATGTTACTTAATTCAAAGTGTTACAAATAAATATTACTCTACATTTAAGACCTGGACTTGAGCTCGTTTGGTCAATTACGCGAAAAAATTGATGTTACATGTGGAGACACTGACCCTACATATTTTTTTTACCCTTGAGAATATCTCAGACAGTTGAATGAGTAAAAATTCACGTGAATTTCCACTCATTCAAGTGCCAGCAGCCTTACACTTACAGGCACCCCATTGGCCCATTTAGGCTTACAATTAATAGTCTATAATAAGAGAAATGCTACAGTCTCGTTACGGAATCATTTCGTTGAGATTTGTAAACGTTAGATCATCATGTAATCATCGTGAATAGTTGATTTAACGGTTATAATTAAACTCCGATTAAATAATTGCATAATGGGACCGTAGCATGACATTAGCATGCGTGCCAATTTACTAATGAGACCAAACTTACCCACCACAAATAAATAACTAATCCATAGACAGACAACCCCAAGCGCGTCCACTCAATTGATGTGCGCCACGACAAAAGCACAAGTGTCACTGTAAGTGTAAGGCTGGCACTTGAATGAGTGAAAAATTCATGTGCCTCAACATATATGTGAGTTTGTGTGTGTACATGCAGAAGACATATATAAGCTGCCAAATATACGAATTTTAGAGATACTGACACCATCTTTCTCAATGTCCAAATGCTCGACCAGTGGGATGCAAATGCTGAGTATAAATTAATTATGTTTTTGCACAATAAACAAGGGACAAATGTACAAACTAATTTTTTTTTAAGCCAGCCACGGTATCCTGAGTTATGATCCGACTAATCCGTTGGTCGATCCGGGTGTTAGTTTTTTTATTAAGTTTTGTCCCACATCGGATGTATACCAAAGATGTGTAGGATCTTATTAGTATAAATAGGTCTCTTGCCTTTGGGTTACAATTGCACCTTATTCTATTCTCTCCTATTTAGAAGGAAATCCTTAATTAAGGAAATCCTATTTTGTGGGTTATTTAACCCTAGTTGTATTTTGTTGGTGAGTTTAGTAAATTTGGCGTTGCGGTTGGCGGTGCCCGGAGACGTAGGCTATTTTCGCCGAACTCCATTATCAATTTTTGTGTTCTTTTATCTCTCGTCTTTTATTTGTGTTGGCTTATTTGGAGTGGTGTTCGCCATATTCGTTGGAGGGGTATTATTGTTCGATGCGCTTGTTGTGATACCCCAACAAGTAATATCAGAGCCGAAGGTTCGTCCCAGGCTCATTTGGAGAGGCGAGCACTGCATTCGAGTCTGAGATGTCCAAGGAGGTCAAGGGTGCATCATCCTCTGCATTCATTCCGGCAAGGAAGGTGATGCCGAACGTCAGACTCCCGGTGGAGATCTTCGACGGGATCGGTCATTTCGGCATGTGGCAAGGCGAGGTGCTGGATTGTTTATTTCAGCAAGGCGTCGACATTGCGATTGAAAAGGAGAAGCCAACAGACGTTGAAGAGAAGGACTGGAAGAATATCAACCGCTTAGCATGTGGAACAATTCGTTCGTGTTTGTCGAGGGAGCAGAAGTACGCGTTCAAGAATGAGAACTCTGCTCACACTTTGTGGAAGGCTTTGGAGGATAAATTTCTGAAGAAAAGCGGCCAGAATAAGCTCCTCATGAAGAAGCGATTGTTCCGATTCGAGTACCGGCATGGCACATCGATGAATGACCACGTCACTGCATTCAATCAATTGGTTGCAGATTTGTTGAACTTGGACGTCACATTCAGCGATGAAGATTTGGCTCTTATGTTGTTATCATCACTTCCAGATGACTTCGAGCACCTAGAGACTACTCTGCTCCATGGGAAGGACGATGTAACTCTTGCAGTGGTCAGTTCTGCTCTGTATAGCTATGAGTTGAGAAAGAAGAACAAACAAGAGACGAAGAATGCAGCAATAGAAGATGAAGCGTTAGTTGCAAGAGGTCGGTCGAAGAGCCAAAAGAAGAATTGACGAGGAAGATCACGTTCCAAAGCCAAGCTTGAAAAAGACGAGTGTGCTTTCTGCCATGAGAAGGGACACTGGAAGAAAGATTGTCCTAAGTTGAAGAAGAAGGGCAAATCTCCTCAAAATGCATATGTTGCTGAGGTGGAAGTGAAGACTCAGAATTTTCACTTGTGGTTTCACCTTCATCATCTCATCCAGACGAATGGATTTTGGATTCAGGATGCACCTACCATATGTCTCCCATAAGAGAGTGGTTCTTCAATTTTCAGGAGACCAATGGAGGGGTTGTCTATATGGGTAATGATAATGCCTGTAAGACAACTGGGATAGGTTCAATCCGTTTGAAGAATCGCGATGGTTCCACCAGAGTTTTGACGGATGTTCGGTACGTGCCGAGTTTGAAGAAAAACCTCATCTCATTAGGAGCCTTGGAATCCAAAGGCTTGGTAGTGACTTTGCGAGATGGAGTTATGAAGGCTACATTCGGCTCGCTCGTGGTGATGAAAGGCATAAGGAGGAATAATTTGTATTACTATGAAGGTGATACGGTTGTTGGGACAGTAACAGTAGCAGATTCCACCAACAAGGAGTCTGAAGCAGTCAAGTTGTGGCATATGCGGTTGGGACATGCTGGTAAAAAGTCCTTGCAAACATTGGCAAAACAAGGACTGTTGAAAGATGTCAAAGTGTGCAAACTAGACTTTTATGAGCACTGTGTTTTGGGAAAGCAGAAGAGAGTGAAGTTTGGAACGGCTATCCATAATACCGAATGTGTCTTGGATTATGTTCATTCGGATGTTTGGGGACCTTCTAAGACCCCATCATTAGGCGGAAGGCGCTATTTTGTCACTTTCATCGATGACTTTTCCAGACGTGTTTGGGTATACACTATGAAGACGAAGGATGAAGTGCTTGGTGTCTTCATTACATGGAAGACACAAATTGAGAATCAGACTAGAAGGAAGATCAAGGTCCTACGAACGGACAATGGTGGAGAATATACAAGCGATCCCTTTCAAGAAGTTTGCCGTAAAAATGGCATTGTTAGGCACTTCACCGTTAGACGGACACCACAACAAAATGGGGTGGCGGAGCGCATGAATCGAACATTGGTGGAGAAAGTTCGATGTATGTTGTCCAATGCTGGTTTGGGCAAGGAATACTGGGCTGAGGCTGTAACATATGCGCAACACCTCATAAATCATTTGTCGTCATCTGCAAAAGATGGTAAAACACCGTTGGAGGTTTGGTCGGGGAAAATTGTTGCTAACTATGGATCTTTACATGCCTTTGGGTGTCCTATGTTCTATCATGTGAAGGATTCAAAGTTAGATCCAAGAGCGAAAAAGGCTTTGTTCATGGGAATCACAATTGGCGTGAAGGGATATCGTCTTTTGTGTCTTGAGACGAAGAAAACTGTGTTTAGCAGGGATGTTACATTCGATGAAAAAAGTATGATGAAGACGATGCAAACCCAACAGGTGGAGTTGACACCGAAGCAGGTGGAGATAGATGCGATGACGAGACAACCAGCTATGATCGACGAAACAATATCAACCGATTCGTCGGATGATGAAGTTCAGACTCATGAATCATTAGATTTACCCATTGCATTGAGAAAGCCTAGACGAGAGATTCAACAACCTGCTCGATTGGCGGATATGGTGGTTTATGCACTTCCAATTGTTGATGATGACATACCTTTCACTTTTCAAGATGCAATTCGAAGTTTAGAAAATGAGAAGTGGAAGTGGGCTATGGAGGAAGATATGTTGTCTCTCCAGAAGAATCAAACTTGGAAGGTGACGCAACTACCAAAAGGCAAAAGGGCGATAGGATGCAAGTGGGTATTTGCAAAGAAAGATGGATTTCCTCATAAGAATGATGCGCGCTACAAGGCAAGGTTAGTGGCTAAAGGCTACGCTCAGAAGGAAGGAGTTGATTATAATGAAGTGTTTTCTCCAGTTGTTAAACACTCTTCCATTAGAATTTTGTTGGCCTTAGCAGCACAGTTGGATTTAGAGTTAGCTCAACTTGACGTGAAGACGGCGTTCTTACACGGAGATTTGGATGAGGAAATCTACATGACTCAGCCAGAAGGATTCAAAATTCTTGGAAAAGAGAATTGGGTCTGTAAGTTGAACAAATCGTTGTACGAACTGAAGCAATCTCCGAGGCAGTGGTACAAACGGTTTGATAAGTTTATGATTGGGCAGAAGTACACGCGAAGCAGACATGATCATTGTGTGTATTTACGCAAGCTGCAAGATGGATCTTTCATTTATTTACTCTTGTGTGTGGATGACATGTTGGTTGCATCAAAGAGCCAAGTGGAAATTGATCAATTGAAGGCTCAGTTGAATCAAGAGTTTGAGATGAAAGACTTGGGGGAAGCTAAGAAGATTCTCGGGATGGAGATAAGCAGGGACAGAGTGAGAGGAAAGCTTTGTTTGACTCAGAAGCAATATCTGAATAAGGTACTACAGCGTTTCGGCATAAACGATGAGTCGAAGCCAGTAAGTACACCACTTGCCCCTCATTTGAAGTTAAGTGCCCAATTATCGCCAAATTGTGATGAAGAACGAGAGTACATGACTAGAGTCCCATATGCAAATGCAGTTGGCAGTTAGATGCATGCGATGGTGTGTACAAGGCCCGACATTTCACAAGCAGTTGGTGTTGTTAGCAGGTATATGCATGACCCTGGGAAAGGTCATTGGCAAGCTGTGAAATGGATTCTACGGTACATTCATAGTACTGTAGACGTTGGTTTGGTTTATGAGCAGAATGAAGTTGGTCAGTGTGTAGTTGGATATTGTGATTCTGACTACGCGGGTGATTTGGATAAGCGAAGATCAACGACTGGATATTTGTTCACTTTTGCAAAAGCTCCAGTCAGTTGGAAGTCTACCTTACAGTCAACAGTTGCTTTGTCTACAACAGAGGCAGAGTATATGGCGGTTACTGAAGCTGTGAAGAAGGCTATTTGGCTTCAAAGTTTGCTTGAAGACTTGGGAGTTGGTCAAAAGCACGTATTAGTGCATTGTGACAGTCAGAGCGCTATTCACTTAGCGAAAAATCAAGTATTTCATGCAAGAACGAAGCATATTGATGTTCGCTATCACTTTGTGCGGGAGATTCTAGAAGATGAAACCGTTGTGTTGAAGAAGATCAAGACGACGGAGAATCCTGCAGATATGATGACCAAGGTAGTGACAGCAGTCAAGTTTGAACATTGTTTAGACTTGACCAACATTCTGCATATTTGAGTTGGCGCCGAGAGGCGCATTTGGAGGCACCGCTAGCAATTGAGTTGGAAGTGGGAGCAAAATTAGTCAAGGTAGAGAATTGTTAGTTTTTTTATTAAGTTTTGTCCCACATCGGATGTGTACCAAAGATGTGTAGGATCTTTTTAGTATAAATAGGTCCATTGCCTTTGGTTACAATTGCACCTTATTATATTCTCTCCTATTTAGAAGGAAATCCTTAATTAAGGAAATCCTATTTTGTGGGTTATTTAACCCTAGTTGTATTTTGTTGGTGAGTTTAGTAAATTTGGTGTTGTGGTTGGCAGTGCCCGGAGACGTAGGCTATTTTCGCCGAACTCCGTTATCAATTTTTGTGTTCTTTTATTTCTCGTCTTTTATTTGTGTTGGCTTATTTTGGAGTGGTGTTCGCCATATTCGTTGGAGGGGTATTTTTGTTCGCTGCGCTTGTTGTGATACCCCAACACCGGGTTGCACACCTGCCAGTGGTGGATGAGTCTCCCAACATAGATTTTCTGCATCCACAAGGACTCGAACCCGAGATCTTGCTTAAGCGACATCAAACTGCTTACCACTTGAGTCAAACGGCCACCGTGAGTAGAAGAGCATTACTCTATACCTAGATGTATGGTAGTGCAAACGGCCTTGACTAGTGAACATCTCTTGATTCATCCACGAGCTAGTGAAAGATTTGCAAAATAGCGTCGGAAGTTGTCTAGCGTAGAAGCTCTGATGCTTAAGATGGTGAACAGTGACGAACATGATAGACGATGAATTGTAATGTGTAATTATATGTATATCAGAGTGTGATTACATGAATTGTTCCTATTACATTCCAGTTCGTCAACTTTGCCTCTGATTAGGCTAAGGAGCAGTTCAAATCTCTAAAAGTTTTTTTAAGAGTTCTCAATCGTGAGGCTATCGATGAGAACCTACCCGAATACCACAAGGGCAACGACGTGAGCACGGTATTCCCCTCGACCAAAGGTGGTGGGAGGGCACTGTTGAAAGGACCCTTTAAAAGAAAATGTTATATGTAGTGCATCCATCCTACACAAATAAATAAAGATGAAGATATCAGTAAACAAATTAATTATGGTTGACAATAATATACAAACAAATCACATGTTGAAATTTTAAAGAAGAGGTAATATATTTTAATTTTATTATGTACCCATTAGTAAAACTATTTAATGTATCTGAGCATTATCTTTTAAATGGTGTTATTTTGTATAATTAAATAAAGATTCAGAAAAATTTATATTGACAAATATTAATTCACCAACTTGATGATTTCGCTTGAGTAGTTAAAAGAAAAAAAAAATTTACCTAACATGTTACGATTTTCTGTAAATATTTTAGGATTAAATGTCAATACTTGTGAAAAAAATAATATGGTTAGAACTTAAAATCTGTTTTCATATTTAACTTAACCCAAATAGGGTTAAACATTCTTATATCTAATTTGAAAACCTGTATGCGCAAGCAATTAATGCATAAATTTATAAAGTTTCTAAATAAAATATGCATTGAATATTATTGAATAACTTTTCGGGACCATTTTAATAAATATTACATATATATTTGACAGACTATCCCTAATAACATGCTTAGATTTAACTTTTTGAATAAAAAATAACACTTATTAAATAAGGTGAGAAAATAGATGATCAATCCTTATTGTTCTGGGAGCCTAAACGAACGAGTAGTATATATGAAATGACTCTTTTAACATCTATGTCTCGTTTATCGCACGAACTAAATAGTAATTTGTGTTTAAAATGGAATTTCAACTGATAAGTAAGAGTATAAAAAAGGACATAATATTTTGTCACAATATTATGATATCTATATCTCATATGTAAGTGTCCATACTTGTCCACCACATTTGCCCACTTAGCCCCATGGGTACTAAATGTCTCGGCGTGGGGCCCGCCCACCACCAAAGGTATCCCGCAGGCTGCAAGAGTGGTACTAAAAGTGGTCCATTGATGTTTCACAAGTGTGCAGAGTCTTGAATTTTATGGTCACGGCATAATCGCCATATATTGTATATAAATATGTATATTGTTATACGCTCAATTTCATATTTTTTATTGTAAGGAAATTTTATAGTATGCAGCAGTGTTAAAACTCAATTTCATATTTCATATTAAAAGATGGTTTGGGTCTCTTCCAGCTTAACTAGTGGTCTCGTGTTCGAGCCCTGGGAATGCAGCAGTGTTAAAACTCTTGAGGGAGAGCTTTGCCGCCCTTGTGGTCCCACCCGGCTCGATTCCGGATTAGTCGGTTCCCATGTGGATCCGGAAACCGGAAGGTGTCTGTACCAAAAAAAAAATATGACATATTTGTTAAATTGCCTCACACTTTATATTTATAAAGGATGTTAAAATGTTACGATCACTGGTGCTGTAAAATTGTCTCGGATCGAATAGTTTCTACAATTTAAGTAGTTAGGGTGTGTTTGGATACAAATATATCTGCCCTATGCATGTGTAATTTTGAAACAAATAATATGGTTTGTTGTTAGTGGGATTTTGAGTTTTTATTAAAATAATATTTAAAATAAAATAGTTAAAGTTGATTTGAATTAAAGTATGAGAGAAATTATGTAAAGTGCTTGATATTTAAAATTATGTGAGTTGGTGAATAGCGAAGATGTGATGTGCATGAATGATTGATTGATATTATTTAATTATATTGAAGATAGTTATGTTAGATTGAAGTTGAGTTAGATTTTGAGCATTAATTAAGTTAATATTTGAGAGAGAACATTGTGATATACTAACTTTGTAATAACAGTAAGGGAGTATTTAGAAATGAGACAAACGGTTTTAATCGGTTTTGATCGATTAAATTATTTTGTTTCCACTCTTTAACTCAATCCAACTCTCATCAACTCCCGATCGCATTATTTAATATATGGGCTATTCATATAGCTTAGATATTGTACTAAAGTCAGAAGGCAAATTTCTCTCTCTCTCTCTCTCTCCTCGACCCTAAAGGAAAAAAATCCCCACATTTGATCTAACCCTCGTCCGTCTCTGCAGTGCCTCTTAACCGACGAGTGCTCCGCGCCAAGCGACGACGTCTAGCTCCTAGTTGTCTCCCCGTCAGGCTATGCACTTCTCGGGGACTCTAGACTTCTTTTTCCTTCTTCGTGTGGGTGTCATCTTCTCCGGTTATCATGGCAGTTGGTGGTTTGGGGGCATACGGCTTGCCGGAGAGGCGTAGTAATTGGCGTCGGTGCTGCTTTGCAGTGTTTGAGATTAAGGCCGGCACTTCAGTCATACCCTGATCCGGCTATTCCTGGTGTTGGGTCGTGAACTATTAGTTGTCCCTTTGGTTGATTTTCTTTGGTGTTGGTTCGAGTGGTGGCAGTCGGGGTGGCTTTCGGCTGATGAAGATAGCTTTATACTAGTTATTAATATTTTTCCTATTTTTGTTGTGCCTTTTTGTTTCTTTATTCTCCTGTTGAGAGTGTTATATACTCTCCACGTGGGGAAAATTTTTCTAGTTTTCTATTTTAAGTGTTTGTGTGCTCTGTTTAGGTTGGTTCTAGGCTACCACCTCCAAGTAGATTCAACTGAGTAGCCGATTTATTTGGTTGATTAGTCAGTTATCTAAACTGTAATTATATGTTTTTTATGAACTTTATCATTCCAAATAAATAAGTAAATAACATTTCTTTTACTTTTAAATCACATCAACTTTAATCATTATATTTTAAATATTTTAATCACAAACTCAAAATCAATCACTCAGTCAACTAATTTATTTCACGTTAACTCACTTTAACCAACAAAATCCAACCAAAACCGTTTGTATTCATACCAATCACGCCCTAAGTAATTAAGGTATGAAGGGTAAAATATTAATTTTTTCAACCTGTGCTATTTATATTTCTTTTACTTTACAGCTTTTAGTATTTTTCGTGCTATTTATATTTCTTTTACTTTACAACTTTTAGTATTTTTCGTGGTAAATTGCAACTTGAACTTCATAAAAATCCAAATTTTCAACATTGTCATGGTCAAGATGTGGGTAAAACTGAAAATTATGAATGTTCATCAGATTCATGTTGCATTTTATCACGAATAATACTATGAGTTGCAACTCTAAAAAACACATATAGTACATTTAGCAATGTATTAGTATTACATAGGAAAATTTTCAAATCCACTATTCATCAAGTTCTATAATTTGGTTTTTATTTATACATTTGACAATAATTGTATACATTATATTGATTAGACCTTGGGTCAATTATCACATGGATACATGAGATAGACACATTATTTCTTGTATCTTTGACCATGAAAACAGGAGATTAGATATAAATTGTTGACCAAACAGACCGTATCTTGTTAAGATCTCATATTCAATTTATTTTTGTGTCCTTTGTATGAGAATTGCATGCATGGTCAAATAAATTATAAGTCTATTTGTTATTTTGTTAGAAGAAAATTATAATCGTCATTACATTAATTGCTCATGCAAACACACACATGGATATAGACTATCATTAATATTTTTGCTTGACAAGCCATTAAGACTAAGAAAATGCTTCACGTCGATATTTGTAATTGTTAGATCATCATGTAACCGTCGTGTATAATTGATTCAAGGCTATAAACCCGACGGAATAGTTCTACAACAGGACCGTAGAATCTCCCTAATAACTAATACTCCCTCCTATTTTTTTAAATGTCATTTTAGCTTTTTCAACTATTTGTCAAATAAATGTCGTTTTGGATCTTTCGTACATATTTTTCCATTATTACCCTCATTTAGCCAATAAATACATTACGTCTTTTCATATTCACTCTTCACTTTT
The DNA here is from genome assembly GCA_902706635.1 of Striga hermonthica. Lineage (NCBI taxonomy): Eukaryota > Viridiplantae > Streptophyta > Magnoliopsida > Lamiales > Orobanchaceae > Striga > Striga hermonthica. The sequence goes on along the minus strand of CACSLK010030184.1, from coordinate 8,831,021 downwards.
TTCTCAAAACATTCATCTCTATCTTCATTAAATAAGGGGAAAAATTGCACCATTGATCCACTAACTTTCCCCTAGTTGCACTTTCGTCCTTTAATTGTTTCCGGTTTATAAATGATACACTAACTCTTTTTTTTTGGCATTTTGGTCCAAAATCACATTCCGGTGACCATTTTGCTGATGTGGCGCCCGGAGCAGCTGATGTGGCGCTTAGTCATCTCGGAAATCCTTGTCACCTCCTGATGTGTCACGAGCTGGGCCCAACCATTTTGACACCTTGCAAAAAAATTATTAATAAATTAGAAAAAAAAATAAAAAAAAAACATAAAAAGAACACGCAGATCTTTTATTTCATTAAACAAAATAAAAGAAAAAAAAAAAAGAAAAACGATTTGGGGGTAAAAATTGCAGGATCGTTGGCCGAGTACTTGTCCGCCCTCTTCGACACCAGCACGTGGAGCACGCAGATCCCGTCGGGCCTCAGCGTCCGCTCGATCTCCCCGATGAACCTCCCCGGGTACAGCGCGTGGTCGAACACGTTCGAGAATTCGAAGTCGAATGTCCCATCGGCGAACGGCTGGCGGTGGAAATCGCCCTTGGGGACGAGCGACGGGTAGGGTACTAGGTCGATCCCCACCGAATCGGACACCCCGACCCACTTCACTGCAGCGACCTCCTGCCCGACCCGCGCCCCGATGCAGAGCGATTTTGAGGCGTTGGCGAGGAGGGAGCGGCGTTTGAGGCTTTCGAAGAAAGCAGAGAAGACGGCGACCTTGCGGTCCCAGTCGCGGGTGGTCCACATCCGGCGGAGCTTCGAGTCGAGCGTCTTGTTGAGCTGGCGTTGGATGTAGGCGTGTAGGAGCTACCCCAAATCGTTTTTCTTTTTTTTTTTTCTTTTATTTTGTTTGATGAAATAACATGTGAATTTTATGTTTTTTTTTTTGTTTTTCTTTTCTAATTTTTTAATATTTTTTTGCAAGGTGTCAAAATGACTGGGCCCAGCTCGTGACACATCAGGAGGTGACAAGGATTTTCGGGATGACTAAGCGCCACATCAGCTGCTCCGGGCGCTACATCAGCAAAATGGTCACCAGAATGTGATTTTGGATCAAAATTGCCAAAAAAAAGAGTTAGTGTATCATTTATAAACCGGAAACAATTAAAGGACGAAAGTGCAACTAGGGGAAAGTTAGTGGACCAATGGTGTAATTTTTCATTAAATAAAGTTATTATTGACAAAAAAAAGTATCCTTAATTAGTGTGCAACTTCTCAAACGACATATATTAAAAATAGGAGGTAGTATAAAAAATTAAATATGAAACAAAATATTTAAGTTTGGTGTGGAAAAGAGGAACATAAACGTGGATGGGACCCTAATCATCACCAAAATGAAAAACAATCACTTACCTTAATAATTTATGATAAGTGAAAAACAATCACTTACCTTAATAATTTATAATAATATTTTCTCCACCAAACTTGTTGGTGATTTCATTTTTCATATTTCCAATAGAAAATAAATAATTAATAAAAATGGCTCCTGCTACAGTACTACTGGCTCTATTCAAATTCCGATGAGTTTATTTTATATTCGCAATTATTGATTGGCAATCATCGCATGCCACGTAACTTACCCTTGCAGTAACAATCTTCATGTACTTAATGAACCTAGGGCAATTAATAGTTAACGAGCACTTCACGCTCGATTCATAGCTCGACTCGAAATCGAGATACCTCTCTAATTAGAGCTAATGTTATAAGTTCCGATGTTTGATTCATAACTCGACTTGGAATCGAGATACCTCAAAATTAGAGCTAATGTTATAAGTCCAAGTGTTCGATCTGTCGCTCGGAGTATAAATATAATTTATCTTTGTTAGAATAGAAGTTTGTTTCTAATAAGGTTTGAGTTTTTTTTATTAAGAACTCACAAGTGAGACTTGGACTTCATATGAGTTTTTCCCTCTCATGGTGTGTTTCATGTTAGTAGGACCGCATCCGTGTTCCCTAGGCCTGGGACTGGTTCGGTTCTTATCATTTTTTTCAGGAACGGGAACATGGAAGCGAACCAAAAAAAACCGGTTCGGTTAACACATAAAAAATTGCAGGAACCAAAAAAGAACCAAACTGGTTTATAACGGTTCAGTTTTTCTAGTTATTCGGGTAACCGAATAATAAAAAATAACCGACAATAACCGGTTTTGAGTTAAGAACCACTCTAAAAAATGCAACTCACGAAGTAAAAATATCATGAAAAACCAAGAACCGAATGCAAAAATGAAGAATAGAATATTAAGTACAAGAACCGAAACCGATTCATACATATACATATAAAACATGCATATTTCCACAAATATGATCGGTTCCTCGGTTAATATGCATACACTTAGAAATGAACCGGGAATCGGAACCGAGAAATTCAAAAAATAACCGAAAACCGATATTTTTTTTAATAACCGAAAAAAATTATTTGGAAATTCGAGTTGAACTCGAGCAAAACTTGACAAAAATTCTTATTTGAATAATATTTTTTATTATTGAAAATTCGAGTCAAACTCCAGCGAACGATGTTCTGGTCGATTTCGAGTTCATTTGAAGCATTTGTATATTATTTTGTCTAGTGAATCGAGCCTTAAATTGTTCAGCAAAAGTAGAAAAAATCAAGCACCGCTTGATATGATCAATGTTCGATTTGACTCGACTTGTTTGTAACCTTATATAAATTGAAGTCTTATCTTTAAAATTACAATCCAAGCCTCCAAGGTATCTTCCTTCTAGAGTTGAGTAACATATAAAGTAATATATATTTAAAAGAAAATTTAACCATATTCCAATTGGCTAGCTTAATCAAATTAATTTTATATTATACTCTTTGAATGAAAATTATATTTTAATATAATAAAACACCATATGCCTTTTCCTTCCGCAACAAATTTAAAATACGTACATCATCATTAGACTCACTAAAAATAGTAATACACAATAATGTCAAGAAAAGAAGAAAAAAAAAAAGAATAAATATATTTCTCATTAATTTAGCCAAAAAGTAAGTGTAGAGCAATGAATTTGGTACCCACAACAGCACTTTTTTTTTCCACACTAAATAAATACAAAGTCATGATACACAAAATCTAAGAAACCAATAAAAAATAAAAATAAAATAATAGTAATAAAACTCTTTTTTTTTTTCTCACAAAATTCTTACTAAGTCCGACAATTGTGCGGGTCGACCCATCATATTATGTGAATAAATATGCATACTTTTATACTATTAAATGTCGCATCCACTTACGCACTATAAAAAACAGTACAATTCCAACGAAAAATTCCAACGACAAAATTTTTAATTGGAAATTCCAATGAATATTCCAACAAACTTAATTTTATGTTGGAAAAAAGTGTTGGATAGTTGAGGAATTCCAACGGAATTTTTCGTTGGAATAGTTGTAGGAATTTATTTACATAGGATTTTCCGTTGGATATTTGCTATTCCAACGACCGTTTTTTCAACGGATTATTATACGTAGGAATATCCGTTGGAATAGCTATTCCAACGGAAATATAAAATATTCCAACGGAAAATTTCCTTTGGAATGTAAGAGTTTTTCTTGTAGTGAGGGTTATATTATTTTTTTTTTAATTTTTACCATACGACATTAATTTTTTTTTAATAAAAGTATGCATATTTTGTGAGAAAAAAAAATAAAAAAAATATGTCGGTATAATGACTGTCTGCCTAACAGAAAGACTTACCATTTTTTTTTTATTTTTTTTTTATATTTGAAAGCTGAGTCCTTAATTTGGTTAGATAGGGCCGTCTGTTTTACATAGTCTTTGAGCCACTTTTCTTCTGTCTGCAAAAAAACACACACAGTTGGAGGTGTAATTAATCTGCTGCTAAAGGAGGAGTCCAAAGGGATCGCATTGATCCCCTAATTTCCGATTTATTTATTTATTTATTTATTTTTAATTGGTAATTTAAATTTTATTTTATATTTTTTTGGTATTTTATATATATATATATACATATATATTTATATATTTATTTATTTATTTGGATCATGCTATCCCTTTGGATTCATCCTTTGGTAGCTTCAAAAATGGAGATCTGGTGGAGAACTAATTGGCCCAATATTTATCATGCAACATTAGTACCAAGTAAGTTTTCTTAATGAAATAATGTGTTTAAACACACACACACACACACACACACACACACACATATATATATATATACATATGTATGTAGTTACAAGAAGAGAAAAAAAAATAATAATAATGCCTCAATTTGGTTATTTTAAGGATGGAGTAACTTTGATAAGTTCATTTGGTTGGGGTCTTAATTTTTTTTTTTTTTTTTTTT
>CACSLK010030184.1:8804216-8819209 GCA_902706635.1 Striga hermonthica | reverse complement strand
CTCTGAATGTCCAGCCAAGTCAGATGACAAACTCAAAAGGAGCAGAGAAGATGACAGTGATCCACTTGATATTGAGGATCAAAGGAATACTAATGCCAGAAACACAAAAAAGCCAAAATCTCAAATGCTAAGGTGGAGGAAGCCAGCCTCAAGTGGCCCCAAGTGGATAAATGAAGCTCATTTTGTGGAACTGTAGAGGTCTGGGTGGGCCCTCTACAGTGTCCCAGTTAAAGGATTCTTCTAGAATTCATCACCCCAGTTTTGTCTTCCTTTCAGAAACAAAAAAACAAAAAGATTTCATTAGAACTGTTAGTAATAAAATTGGTTTTGGGAGCAGATGGACTGTTGTAGATCCAATTGGTATCAGTGGAGGGCTTGCTTTTTTTTGGGACATCAATGTCAAGATACTCCAAATTATCAGCCACAGTTTTTGCTTTGAAGTTGAGACTGAGAACCATAATGGTGTTGGATCAACCTGGTTCATTTTTGTTTATGCAAATACAGATAGAACCATCAGGAATGAACAATGGGAATTCTTGCTGCAAGCCAAAGCCAGATGGGGTCATCAATGAATCATTGGAGGTGATTGGAATGCAATCATTAGTCAGGATGAGAAACGAGGTGGAAGAGAGAAAAATGTGGAGGAAATGAGGGAATTCCAGAATTTCATCAGTCAGATGGGAATGATTGAATTGGGGATTGAAGGGCACCAGTACACTTGGTCCAATAACAGATCAAATGAAGACTTTATCGAGGAAAGGCTTGACAGAGTCTTCGGTTCTCTTCAGTGGACATCAAAGAATCCAAATGCCATCCTTATTAATTGTTATAAGACTTCATCTGATCACAGCCTTATGGTGCTCAACGAGGACAACAAAAAGCTCAGTTACACTAAGCCTCGTTTTCAGTTTGATAAAAGATGGTTAAAGAATGAAGGTGTCAATGAAGCAGTCAACAAATCATGGAGCACTCACTGCTGGGGCACACCAATGTACAGATTCCAAGAAAAGATCAAACTAACTAGGGTGGCCCTTCTTAAGTGGAGTCAAGCATTCAAATCCAGTGGTGCTGAAAAGATCAACAAACTATCCCTTCAGTTGGAGGAAATGAGAGAAAAAAGTGGTGATAAAAATTGGGAAAGTTGGGAAAGAATTAAGCAAGAACTTGAAGCTGCCCATATATCTGAAGAGGCCTTCTGGAAACAAAAGTCCAGGAACCTGTGGCTGAGGGAAGGTGATCAGAACACAAAATTTTTTCATGCCCTAACCTTGCAAAGAAGAAGAACTAATGCTATCTCCAGGTTGGTTATTGACAATGAAAGAGTTTGTGACACAAGGCATGACATTGAAAAGGCTGTATGCTCATTCTATTCAGGGTTGTTCACATCTGAGACAACATCTAATAATGAGGAAATCACTAATCTCATCCCAACTGTTATTGATCAAGCTATCAATCAAACTCTAATAGCTAGAGTGGATGAGGAGGAAATTCAAGCAGCCCTTTTTAGCATGAATCCAAATAAAGCTCCTGGGGTTTCTGGCATGTCCCCACTTTTTTTCCAGCACTTTTGGCCCATTATCAAATCTGACCTGTGTGAAGCTGTATGTAGTTTCTTTGACTTTCAAATGCTATTGAAGAGCTGGAATCACACCATTATCACCATGATTCCCAAGAACACTTCTCCTACCAACTTGAGTGATTTCAGACCAATTAGCCTCTGTGAAGTAGCATACAAAATTATATCCAAGATTTTGGCTAACAGGCTGAAACCTGTCCTGCATTTGTGTGTCAGTGTGAACCAAGCTGCCTACATTCCTGGTAGGCAGCTAATGGATAATGTGATTATGGCACATGAAATTCTTCACTTCTTAAATAGACACAGAACAGGTAACCAGGGATATCTTGCCCTAAAGCTGGACATGATGAAAGCCTATGACAGGCTGGAATGGAGTGCTCTGAATCAGATCCTTCTGAAGTTTGGGTTCCACTCTACATTTGTGAAATGGATAATGAGATGTGTCTCTACAGCTTCTTATTCTGTGAACATTAATGGTGCAATCTGTGGATATTTTGGTGCCTCTAGAGGACTCAGGCAGGGTGACCCTGTGTCTCCATATTTGTTTATCCTTGCCTCAGAGTTGTTCTCACTGCTTATCAAAAGAGAGATTGATAGGGGGTTGCTAAAAAGTATTAAAATAGCAAGATGAGGAATCCAGGTGTCACATCTCTTGTTTACAGACGACTCTCTACTCTTTTGTGGTACAGACAGTTCCTCTATTGGAGCTATTTTGAGAATTATGGAAAGCTATCACAAACTCACTGGGCAGAAGGTAAATCTTCTGAAATCTTCCATTTTTTTCAGTAAGAACGTCTCTGATGATGTGCAGCATGAGATTTGCAATATCCTACATGGTATTCAAGTGCAAAGATCCTCAAAATATTTAGGAATGCCATTAGGAATTGGCAAGTCAAAGAAGCAGACATTTGAGTATGTGGTGGAAGCTGTGAGAAAAAGAATTTCCAACTGGAAAAATATATATCTTTCTCAAGCTGGGAAAGAAGTGCTCATTAACTCTGTCCTCAATGCACTTCCTGTGTTCACTATGTCTTGCTTTCTTATGCCCAAATCACTTGTTAGTATGATTGCAAGTCTATGTGCTAAATTCTGGTGGGCCTCTAATAATGATCAAGCCACAGGAATTCATTGGAAAAATTGGCAGTTTGTCACACTTCCTAAAAAATTTGGTGGGCTAGGATTCCATGATCTCAAGTTGTTTAATGAGGCTCTTATCCTCAAACAAATATGGAGAATTGCTACTAATCCAAATCTGCTTGTTAGCAAATTGTTAAAGGGCAAGTATTTTCCTCAAGGAAATATATTTAATGCTGGTACTCATCAGAGCTCTTCATGGCTGTGGGCTACATGGATGGCTGTCAAAAACAGATACAAACTTTGCTTTAGAATACAAGTTGGAGATGGGCTCACAACCAAGATATGGCATGACCCCTGGGTACTTTCTAATCAAAATGGAGTGCCTCTGAAGCTGGCAGGATGTGAATCTAATATTCAGTGGGTGTGGGAATTGCTTGAGGATGGGGGAAGAAGATGGAATGCCCAGCTGGTAAGAAGTCTGTTCACAGAAAAAGATAGTGAATGTATTCTGAAAATGAATACCCTTGACCCATGCAAAAAAGACATGTGGATATGGATCAAGGGAGAGCAAAGAGATTTTTCTGTTGCCAAAGCCTATTCTAAAATGGTGAGTGATAAGTTCACTGGGCTTGATATTGCTGAAGGAAGTAGAGGTGCTGGAGCATTGAGGAAAACCAGAATGAGAAGCTGGAAGCTTAATATCAAAGGAAAACTCAAACACTTTATTTGGAAGTGTTTCTCTGATGTGCTCCCTGTCAAAACCAAGCTGAGAAAAAGAGGGCTTTTGGTGGATTGTATCTGTCAAACATGTGGCGAAGATCTGGAAACTATTGAACACATTTTTTTCCATTGTAAGAAGGCCAAAGAGATGTGGAAAATTGCACCTGTCAACTGGGCCACTACACAGGTTCCAAATACAAGCTTCAAACAGTGGTGGACTGAGGTGTGCTCCGTGACTAAGCTTGATGTATCTGAGGCAAGAATAGAATTGACCACTTATCTTCTATGGTGGTTATGGAAAGCTCGGAATTTATGGGTGTTCAAGAAAGAATGGTTGCCGGCCCCTGTACTCGTTAATATAGCTCAGAAGGATTGGCTTGAGTTTGCTGGAAGAAGAAGTAGCACTACATGGGAAGGGCAGTGATGATGTCTAGGTCCTTTGGTTCAGTGGATTCCTCACTGCTGTCTCCATTTTTTGCTTCTTTCTCTGTTTAGTTTTGATTAGCTGTTTAGTGTTGTTGGGCAGCTGTTTTTTATTCCTTTTCTGTTGCTTCTTTTGTTTTTGGCTCTCTTGTTGCAATGCTAAGGATGTCAAGGTCATAGCTGGCCTTAGCATGTGTTTCTTGAGGTGCTGTCTTTTGGTAGTTTGTTATATCTAGAGTACTCTTCATGAGCGTCTCTCCTTCATTTGAGCCAGTTGGCTCCCGGTTGTATTATTTGTACATTCGATGATATAAAATCTTCTATCGTTGCGAAAAAAAAAAAAAAGTTATGTATTAGTAATTACTAGTGCGTGGCCCGTGCGATGCACGAGAAAACAATATTACGATTGTGTTATAAATTAAATATATAAATAAATTAATCAAAATTTACCCATCGTTTTTAAATTAAATCGTGTTGAACACAGTCTGACCGGATGGACCGAGAATCGATATTATAATCGGTCTAGTTCACTTGAATAAAATATTTGCTATTAAATCTGTCAACACCAGTCGGTTGAACTGGTAGGATCGATACGATTTTCTAAATAAATTTGACTATATTTAAAATTATTTTAAATAAAATAGAGATTTATAAATTGTTTATCAATTAATTTAAATATTTGAGTTTCTAAATTGTTTAGATATTTAAGAAACACATTTTATTCAAATTTATTACAAAAGTATTATCTATATATATATATTAAAGCGTATTATTCAAATTGTTTGGTCGGATCGACTGTTTAAAATCATATTTAACCATGGCGTCTTCTGTATGATGGCTTAAAACACTCAAGAAAAATAGCTACTTGCTCACTTGCTTGCACATTTTGACTACTTTCTAATTTACCAACGTGCTCTAATTGATTACATAGTCGGCCAAATGCATATTTTATATCCATACGGAGTTATTCGACACATGTTTTGTCGCAAATGCATGTTAGCTCTTGCAAATGTTCTACTTGCCTAGGTAGTCGATCCGTCATTTTAAAGTAAGTCCGGTCGCTTGTGTTACGGATTCTACGACGCCTTTTGTTGTTTTCAAAAATACTATTGCAACAAAGTCAAAGCACAATAACAACGTTCAAGAGATTAATTACTTCCTCAACGAGCATGATAACTTCAAGTTCCTCCATTTTAATCAACGAGCATGATAACTTCAAGTTCCTCCATTTCAATGCCCATCGCGTACATCAAATATCTAATACATAGCCAATCGTGAATGAGTGCTTAAATCACGTTAATTCTTGTTTAATCAACACAAAAACACATATTAAAAAACACGGAGTATTAAACTGTACCAAAAAAAAAAAAAACACATATTAAAAGATATATAACGTATTTAGACATAATGTGAAATAAATCACTCCCAAAAAATTTTACCCACTACAAATGTGCAACCTCAAACAATAATTAGTAATAAAGTCAAAACAAATAAATTCTTTTTTTTTTTTGACAAAAAAATAAATTCTTAACTTCACAATAAAGTACTTCACTATATTCTATGACGAAACGACACAAGTTAAATGATGCCTTTTCAACTTATGTTGGTTGTGTTTTGTAAAATTCAAAAATAAATTCATATAATAACAAAAAGCACACAGATGGAAAGCTTCTGCAAAAGCAAAATACACAGATGAAAAATCAGTGTTGATGGCAAGCCATGTAATTTTCTTTCTAAATGAGGTTAAATTGATCATAATAACTTACTTTTAGGGATAAAAAAGTAAAAGCAAATAAAAACTATTGTGCAGACAAAAGTAATCATACCCCCAAGGCATGGTTAATTAATCACGTTTTCCGGAGATAACTTCACTGTAGAGAGCGGACTTTGGATATAATTGTGGGCCGGAATCTAAGGAAACAAACACCAGATAAATGCAAGATTGAGGGGATAATCTTGTCACATCCAGGCAAACAAACGAGCTCTTAATCTTTCCAAAACACATATGAATCTCATAATTTTGTGCATATCTCCTCGTCTAAACAATATCCTCCTTATAGAAAATTTTATACACATGTAAGAAAGCCTTGTAAGCATAATCATCACAAGCAAAATATCTGTGACTATATAAAGTATATATTATGTAATCTTTCTCCTATAAGGTTTAGGACTCCATAATATTACCATATTAAAAATTAAGCATACATAGATAGAATATATACAATAAGAACTAAATAATAAACAAGTAAAGAAAATAGAAGTATTTCCTTTAAATTATTTTGCTTGCCTAACAACATAAAGCATCAAAATAACATCATTAAACTAGGATTAAATTTAAATGATGCCAATATAATATGTTAACAATCTCTCCTTTTGATATTCAGTTCGAAAGCCATGTTATTGAAGATAACCTACAAAACAATTAAAAGCAGCAAGTCAAATATATCTATGTTGAAACACAAGAACTAGGCTACTCATGAACTTGCATGCAAGAACATAAATACAAGTTCCTATAAAATAAGATCTATGACTAGAATTAGCATCAACTATTAAATAATCATCCTAAATATCGGAGCCTACGCAAAATAAAAAATAAGAACCATATATATGCAGTAACCAACCAGACAAGTTTATGAAAAGACTCTTCTCAACCAATCAACACAACAACCAGCTAAACGTCATCGATAAGATATCGGAAAATAAACATGTTCTTTCATCCTGCAAGAGCAAGTCACGATCGTAAACAACATCCCAAATATCTCAAACATCTTCAGGAACATCATATTTCCCCTCTTTTTGGACTGAGATGCTAAAGGATAATTTCCACTTGAGGAGTTGCAACTGAATGAGAAAAAATGAAGATCGCTAGAGATAGAGAGTGTTGTTGTCATTTAGACCAACTAAGAGATGTAAGTGGTGCTGCAATTCTCGTCTCTAAGCCTTTGCCTTCAACCATAATGTTTTAGAAGTAAAATCAAGATGTAAGAACAAAAATGGCTTTTGTAAAATTAAGAGAATGAAAAGAAAATCAGGATTTTCATATCAAGTAGTTGATGAGATGTGTGTCGTTAGAGGACTAAATGGACGTGTTCCACATTTCAAGACGAAGTGAGAAGAGGTTTAAAAAAAATGATGTAAGTTCAATAAGGTAAATGATTCCCCTTAGAAATAGAAGGCTTAATTGCTAATAAAACCATAACCTTTTCGAAAATTGTAATTTTATGCATCACTTTTAAACTTAGCAAATATGTACACCACTTTTACTAGTGTTAGCAATTACATGCACCGGGCCTAATTTCAGACCTTGCCTGCTGACATGGTGTTGATGTGACGATTTCTGTTGATAATGTGGCGATTTCAGCTGACATTGCGTTTTTTGTGCAACTTGTGTGCTAACGTGGCTAATAATAATATTAAATTATACTAATAAGATATAAACTTATAATATTTAAAATTTAATAAAATAAAATTCATAAATGAAAAAAAATTAAAATAAAGATAGATTATTATAGTTTGGTGCATTTAAATTAAAATAAATTTATATTTATTATTTATTAAAATAAAATTATTTATATAAATTTGGAAATAGAAAATGATATGATAAAATTAAATTAAAAATGGTGCACTAGTTAAAATCAAATAAAAATAATGTAATATATGATAATAAAATATAAAAATGGTAAAATAAAATAATATATTATCTTATATTATATAAAAATAAATATTTTATTTTATTTATTTTACCATTTTTATACTTTATTATCTTATAATATATTATTTTTATTTAATTTTACCATTTTTATATATTTATATTTTATTATATTATAATAAATAATTATCTTATATTATATAAAAATAAAAATTATATTTTATTTTATCATATTTTATACTTTATTATCTTATAATATATTATTTTTATTTAATTTTAACCGGTGTACTTTAATCTAGTTTATTTTTTAATTTAATGTTATCATTATCATTTTTTACATTTTTTACTTCCAAATTTATATAATTAATATTATTTTAGAAATAATAAATATAAAATTTATTTAAAAATTTTATTTTAATATAAATGCACTATACTGTAATAATTTATCTTACTTTATTTTATCTAATTTTTTTTCCATTTATAAATTTATTTTATTATATTTTAATTATTATAAGTTTATATCTTATTAATATAATTTAATATAATTTATATTTTCTTTAAAGCTTAATTGTATTTATTGCCACGTCACCCAAAAATTCCACATCAGCAGTCATGTTAGCCGAAATTGCCACGTCATCAGCAGAAATCGCCACGTCAGCAGGCAAGACCCGAAATTGGGCTCGGTGCATATAATTGTCAATAATAATAAAAGTAGTGTTTATATTTGCCAAATTTAAAAGTAGTGCATAAAATTGCAATTTTCGAAAAGGTCTTGATTTTAGTAGCAATTAAGCCAAAAATAGAACTATCATGTTATCCAACCAAATCACAAACTTTTTTTCTTCCCCCACAAAGATGCTCGATTGACCTTCATTTGTTTTAAATTGCCAAAATTAAGAAAGTATGCTTAAATGATTATCGAAGTAAATTTTACGGTAAGTGCCAACACCCAGTCCTGATGTTATTCTTCTGAGGTGATTGATCTTGCTTTATTAGTGGGTTCTCTTACCTTCGTGTGTTTTGTTGTAAGGCTAGTTAGTCTGTCGATTATACATTTTACTAGAGCAATATATATTCTGTCGTTTCTTGAAAAAAAAAAAGAAATAAATTTTATAGTAATTTATTTTGCAATAGAGTTAAAAGCGATATTGAATATAGGTTCAAACAAAATTATTTTTCGATTAGTTAAACAATATAATATCTATCCATTTCATTTTTTTATCATATTTCAAAACATAATTTTTAAATTAAAACTCATTCCTTACCATATACCGCTATATAAAATTGTTACTATTCATTCAAATATACAACTAAGAATCGTTAGTTTTATTATTCTTTATCACACCAAAATTAATTTTTACAATTTATTCATAAAAAATATTAATTATTAGTGCTTCACTAACTGTTTTTCCTAACAAAATATGTAAGAAACTATGAGAAAAATGTGTGTGGGTCCACTAATATGAATCACAAAAGAGAAGAAAGTTCAGGTGAAGCCTAAGTGAAATTTCATCCCAAAACCAACTGGTGGAATGAGGAGTAGCCCATTAGACTTATAAGGTGAATCTATTTGTCATGTATGAACGATGTAGGACAACTCACAAGTAATATTCTAATACGCCCTTCACTTGTGAGTCCTTCAAAAGCCCAAGCCCTACTGGAAACAGACTCCCATAAACGAGTACGTGAGCTCAAGCCCTACATTTTATTGAAACTGTAAAAAAAGTTTGAACAAATCCATGCGCTGGTATGTTCTGTTTTTGAAGAAAATATTAATGGCAAAAAGGACGGACGAATCATTTGTAATTGAATTGCCTTATGAATTGTCAAAATGATGCACGACGGACTCGTTTGAGATCTCTTAGCCGCAAGGTGAACCACAATGGACCGAAAATTCACGTGAATAAGTGTTTTATAATCACGGAAAATAATCGCGAAAAAATAATTGTTAGAATTAGGATGAATCACATGGTCCAATTTTGGAGAAGTTGCAGTATGAATATAAATGTTGTATAATCACAGAAAATAAATTAAGAAAAAACATTTGAATTAGAATGAATATATTTATATATATACCCATTAACATTCTTAAAAGCACCATTCCTACAACGTTAACCATTACCAACAGTCCTGAAAAGACATTGTTAATGACACTAACAAGCCCTTGGCAAACAAAATCGATATCTTCGTCAATGTCTTTATGTGTGATAATGTTTTGTTTATCTACCATTTATGTTGAGTATAATGCTTATGTGTGATATGTGTTATGGAAAAAACGATCGTCCATCCAGTTGTTCATAAAAAAAAAAAGTTGTGATCCCTATTGGGAATAGAAAAAAATTTGGTAGAGCAAAATTCGGTTTAATCGATATTTTAAATTCAAAAAAAAAAAAAATCGTTTAACCACCAACTATATGTTTAGATATACTGTATATATACATTAGACAAACATGATCTGACAATTCTCTATTATTAACCGTATATTTATACATAAGATAAACAATATATAAACAATTTTGAAAATTGATTAAACATAACGTTAGTTAAACAGAAAGTACTCTAATCCATTGGATGGTACTCTTCTATTTAAATAAAGTAAATGTGGTGTTAACGTAATTGTATGGTAAAATATATGTGTGCATATGTTAAAGTGTACGTTTAACAAATTATATCCTAAAAGTTATGTTTGCTAACGTATAAACATCATATATTGCGTATATATTACGGATATCTTGAAACATGATATATGCTTTTGTAAACTGAATATATTACTTGTATTTGTTTATTTATCCCTGTCATTTTTATATACAGAAAATAAAAATTAAATAAACAAAAAAAAAAATTCAGATAACACATAAACATAATAAGTTATACTGAACATAAACGGTAGATAAACAAATATTATCACACACACAAGCCATTGACGAATATATTGATTTTATTTGACAAAGATTTGCTTTCTGAGACCAAACATCAAATCAGTGTCCACGCTTTAATTGAAGTATTAAGACACATGAACACTTTTATCTCTGAAAGTTTCACCGACCACAATATTAGTATTCATGCACCCATCGACCACTACTCCAACTGTCCTGAAGTTGTTTATTTCTAGTTTATCTTCCGTTTATTTCACTGTTTAATTTAAACATAGCATCTGCAGAATGGTCGGCGAATCTTCTGTAATAACCATCGTCTTCTGAAGCTTTTCGTGCCGTTTCTAGACATTTTAATGCTGCTATATCACTCGAGGTCATATATTCCTGAAAATAAACATTTTTTTTTCTCAACAACAAGATGACCAAACTCTACTGAAACAACAAGAAAAAATTTTGCATCTTAATTCAAACAAAATCAAACCAACAACACACAATAAACTCAAATCTTCAACTTTTTACAACCCAAACTTATAACAAATCAATACAAAAACTTGATTCAAGCTCAAGACTCAAAATTTAGCATCAGCTAATCAAGAAACAACAATCATACGTTTTCACTAGAACTAAAAACATAAAAAAAAGGTAACTAAAAAAAAAAAAATATTAAAAAACTAACCTAGGTGAGCCCCGACATTCGCCTCGTTACCATAATCACCACCTCGTTAAACAGGTCACCCGTCGGAGAAGGTTTCCTCGATGAGTGCAACGAATAAATCTTCGACGGTCGGGTGGTAAACAAGAGTCCGGAGTTCGACACGCCGTCGTGCAACCGTGTTATGACCCAAGCTGTATTTTTATCTTTTTGGTGTTTTTTGTGTAATTTTAATGTAATTTCTGTAGATGAGAGGAGAAAGGGAGGATAAGGAGAGATTAGGGAAGAAGATGAATTATAGAGAGAGAATAGTGAGGGAGATGAGTTTGTTGCACAACTGAAAGATGCCTCTTTTCCATTCATTTTCCATGTTAAATAACAAACTGTGGACCCCATTAGCTTTTTCCCCAAGTTGGGTAAAATCCACATTACAATTTCACTTAATAGGAAAACTACAAAATAAGAAAATGAAAATAACATAATAGGTAACACTCCCCAAATTCTGATGCCTCCCACGTCTGCCACGTGTCCTCGGTCAGATCCCTCCTTCAACATTAATCCACGGTTGTGATCTCTCCACATGTTGAATCCCCCATCTCTCTTGCATTTTCGGACAAAGCCCTAACCTGTGCCATTTCTCCCTTCTTCCCAAATTCGATCGACACTTTGCCTTCACCCTGCTCCTCCATAGCCAAAACTTCACCTTCATCCTCTGAATCCATAACAAACCGCCGCGAGAAGATGAAACTTGCATAGTGATTTGGGAGAAATTATGGAAAAGAATGATTCACATGACCAAGATATTTGGTAATTGATTATGGGTGTAATTGCGTAAGTTTCGGATATTTTAATGACAACCACTGATTTGGAATGGAGGACAAGATCCGTAAAGATGAAAATATATTTTCACAAAGTACTTTGACTGATAAAAGATTTTATCAATTAAAAATAGGACAAAGTCCACTTTTGGTCCTCCATGTTTAGGGGGTATCCAGACGGGAAAAGTCCACTTTTGGTCCTCCATGTTTAGGGGGTATCCAGACTGAGCCCCTATTATGTTTTGGTGCCCAATTTTAGTCCTTAAAACAAAAAAAAATGTAATCCCTATTATGTTTTGGTGCCTAATTTTAGTCCTTAAAACAAAAAATGTAGTCCCTGCTATGTTTTGGTGCCCAATTTTAGTCCTTAAAATAAAAAATGTAGTCCCTATTATGTTTTCGTGCCCAATTTTAGTCCTTAAAACAAAAAAAAATATAGTCCCTATTATGTTTCGTGCCCAACTTTAGTCCTTAAAACAAAAAAATATAGTCCCTATTATGTTTGGGTGCTCAATTTTAGTCCTAAATAAATAATTTTATTATTTAATATTTAATATTTAATAATTATGCAATGAATGTATCATGATTTTTATGATCAGGTCAATAATTTGTTCCTTTGAAATTTGATTTCATCTTTTCGATGTTTAAATTATTTTACACAACTACTTTGATGTTATTAACAAAAATGGACCGTTAATTCATAGAAATTGAGGTTAAGGACTACATTTTTTGGTTTTTAGAACTAAAATTGGGCACCAAAACATAATATGGACTACATTTTTTTATTTTTAGGACTAAAATTGAGCAAACATAATAGGGACTATATATTTTTGTTTTAAGGACTAAAATTAGGCACGAAAACATAATAGGGACTAAATTTTTTGTTTTAAGGACTAAAATTGGGCACCAAAACATAGCAAGGACTACATTTTTTGTTTTAAGGACTAAAATTGGGCACCAAAACATAATAGGGATTACATTTTTTGTTTTAAGGACTAAAATTGGACACCAAAACATAATAGGGACTCAGTCTGGATACCCCCTAAACATGGAGGACCAAAAGTGGACTTTACCCGTATCCAGACTGAGTCCCCATTATTTTTTGCTGCCCAATTTTAGTCCTTAAAACAAAAAAATGTAGTCCCTATTATGTTTTGGTGCCCAATTTTAGTCCTTAAAACAAAAAATGTAGTCCCTATTATGTTTTGGTGCCCAATTTTAGTCCTTAAAACAAAAAAATGTAGTCCCTATTATGTTTTCGTGCCCAATTTTAGTCCTTAAAACAAATAAATATAGTCTCTATTATGTTTGGGTGCCCAACTTTAGTCCTAAAAATAAAAAAATGTAGTCCATATTATGTTTTGGTGCCCAATTTTAGTCCTAAAAACTAAAAAAAGTAGTCTCTTAACCTCAATTTATGTGAATTAATGGTCCATTTTTGTTAATAACATCAAAGTAGTTGTGTAAAATAATTTAAAACATCGAAAAGATGTAATCAAATTTCAAAGGAACAAATTATTGACCTGATTATAAAAATCATGATACATTCATTGCATAATTATTAATTATTAAATATTAAATAATAAAATTATATATTTATATTACATACCCTGCACACAACAATTCATCCACTCGTCCGTGAGTGGGTCCGGCTCATTTTCTAGTGCCTTGCGCATTTCCCTGACGAGCCTCCTGGGTCGTCGTACGTCCGGCAGTTGGGGAACTGCTTGAAGAACTCGTTCGAGAGGTGGTTTGCGTAAATGACAATTTTGTCCATGGCCAGTGCCTCAATAATTTGTTCCTTTGAAATTTGATTACATCTTTTCGATGTTTTAAATTATTTTACACAACTACTTTGATGTTATTAACAAAAATGGACCGTTAATTCACATAAATTGAAGTTAAGGGACTACATTTTTGGTTTTAGGACTAAAATTGGGCACCAAAACATAATATGGACTACATTTTTTTTATTTTTAGGACTAAAATTGGGCACTCAAACATAATAGGGACTATATTTATTTGTTTTAAGGACTAAAATTGGGCACGAAAACATAATAGGGACTACATTTTTTGTTTTAAGGACTAAAATTGGGCACCAAAACATAATAGGGACTGCATTTTTTGTTTTAAGGACTAAAATTGAGCACCAAAACATAATAGGGATTACATTTTTTGTTTTAAAGACTAAAATTGGGCAGCAAAAAATAATAGGGACTCAGTCTGAATACCCCTAAACATGAAGGACCAAAAGTGGACTTTCTCCTTAAAAATAAGTCTTATAACAAACATAGATATGTAAATTTCCCAATTGAGAAATTAGGGAAAAACGGGTAAATGGGAAGCACCAACACAGTTACACATCGGCCTTTTTTGGAATGGAGGGTGTTATTGTAATTAACCAACACATCCTGCCTTTTTTTATCTCCTTCATTTTCCCTTTTCTTTTCTTTTCACCATGTGACTAAAGTCTGCTGCCTGCAACAGTTGGCTAGCTCGACTTCCTCAAAATCTGAAAGCAGCCATTGAAACTCAAACCCTAGTTCCTCTCAATACCGCGAAAAATGTACCAATCTTGTGCCCTCTCATTCTCTTGCCGCTCGTCCGGTCCATTTTCCTTCCTAATTTTCACATTAGCCCTTTTTTCAGCTCTCAATTTCTCCTATTCTCTCCCAAGCAAGCCGCATTTGGGTTCAAATCTCGTTCTCCTTGGTGACGCAAAATTTGAAGACAATGGCTCCTGCATTCGTCTCGCCGACCCCGGAATTTCCTCCCCGAGCTCCGGATTTATCATCCAGAGAAAGCCCATCAAGCTTTTCACCTCAAGCTCCAAGTCGAGAAATCCCGTGTCCTTCTCCACTGACTTCACTTTCTCGATATCGCCCCACAATGGTGACGGTCTGGCTTTTCTTCTCGTGCCCACGAACTTCGTGTCGAGATTTTCAGCCGGAAGTTTCGGGATTTTGAAAGAAAGGCGGTTTCTTGTGGTGGAGTACGATACCTCGGTCGATGAGAAGGTTCGGGACCCGAATTCGAACCATGTCGGTGTTGATGTGGGCAGTCTTGTTTCTTCGAAAACAAGCAATGTCTCGTCGGTAAATTTGGTTCTGAACGGTGGAGTAAAGTTGCGTTCTTGGATTGATTACGATTCGAGCTCGAAAAGGATTGAGGTCAGGCTGGCCAAATTCAGTGCCCGCAGGCC
>CACSLK010030184.1:8778443-8795919 GCA_902706635.1 Striga hermonthica | reverse complement strand
GAGTATGGATCGATTTTTTTTTTACACTGCTCGAGCTCGAGCTCGAGCTCGTCGAGCCTTAGTTTTCGAGGCTCGACTCGACTCGTCAGAAGAACTAGATTACTCGAGCTCAGCTCGAGATTACTCGAATTCTTAGGCTCGAAAAATTGCTCGAGTTCGGCTCGAAAAATTGCTCGAATTCAGCTCGAAAAAACTTCAATCACACTAAACATGGACCAACTATTTACTACAAAAAGATGCCCAACAACAACATTAAATATGTACTAACACTTTCACAGCCCAAAAATACTTAACAAACCAGAGTACAATGCAATTCATACAATTCACTTCCCTACTACATCATCCAATTCATCCAATACTTAACTTTCACCACCATAATTCACTCCATCATCAAATTAATTTCCCTGCTCCCAAAAACAAAGTACAATGTAAAATGAGTAAGATGAGCCATAACCAATAAATTCCCAAGAGTTCATAATCTAAATTACCCAATAGAATAACCAACAAATGTCCAAGATTTCATAATTCAAATTAGCCCAACAAGTTATACACATTAAAAACTTAGTAGTTGGAAGTTGAAACTTTCAAAATGACAATAAACATTAAACATCCATATCTAGCACTCCATCACATTTAGACCTTCCTCCTCAGTCTTCAGCAATCAGCATGTAGAGGTCCAGTCCAACACCTAGAAATATTCAAGTTCCATCAGAAATGTATTTCGAATGACACACATTATATTCAAATCAGAAAAGTATCTAAAAGATTATAATTTTTTTTTTCTGAAACGACAGAAAAACTCAAATAAAATAATCGTTTTACAAACCGGAGAACCGACTGGTCCCAAGAAGGAGAATACAAGGGAGAACTGCAACAAGGGNAACTGCAACAAGCAGCCTCAAATTCAAGCCAACTAGCCAAAGAGAACATACAACCCAACTAAACTAAGCTGAAAAAAGAAAGAACAGCAGCAACTAAAACAACAAACTAAACAGAAAAGACAACCTAAAAACAAACTAAAAAAAAACAACAGAAACTACCAAAGGCAAGCTGGAATGCAAGAAACCTCCAGTAGTGAGCAAGCAAAAGAACAACCAAAATCAGAAATAGAAAGAGGGAAGAGGAGACTGAGCCACTGAACAATGAAGAACCTAGCCAAGTCCCCTAAAACCCCGAAGGAGATTATATCACTAGCTTCTTGTTGAACCAAAATCAGAAAAGTTTATAAACTGAACATAAAAAATGATAACCTTCAAGGAATAGGCAACAAGACTTCTTGGGCTGACTTCACTTTCTATAAACAAAAGAAAAAAAAAAAATTCAGAATAAAAGAATGTCCAATCATTATTGATTAGGAATTATGTTCTTAAAATTTTAGTGTGCTTACCTTATCTTTTTTCTTGATGCCATGTAGCTTACGACACCAATCACCAGCGCACATCAACATCTCGACAGTTGCCGGTGCCAAGGAGGAACGATATGCATCAATCACTCTAGTTCCGGCACTGAATGTAGCTTCTGAAGCAACCGTGCTGATAGGGATGGCTAAAATATCAGCAGCCATCTTTGGCAGTATCTTGTACTTTGATGTGTCTTTCCACCATTTGAGTGCATCTAGATTCACGATATCCACACCTGGGTTATCTTTGGCAGTAAGCAGGCCATCCTCAAAGTACAAGTCCAATTCATTCTTTTCTGGTCGAACACTTTCACTGGCTGAAACATGAGTGAGAAATTCACTCATGCCTGAATAAGGTGCTACAGCTATTGATGGGCTGGGGTTCGGGCTGGAACTGGAAGAATTTTGAGTAACGGTTTGGCAGCTTGAATGCGAACTATACATCTCGACATACTCATCATATAGATCATATAATGTCTGCCGAACTTACTTATGTTCAGTTCCACTTCGTTAGAAGCATACATAAGTGGAAAACAATAATTTATGACCTTCATTTTGCACCTCGGATCCATGATTGCTGCTATGGACATTAACAAATTGCACTCGCCCCAATATTTATCGAACTTCAGTTTCATTTTTCGAACCATCGACTGAACATAAGTATCTTCATCATTAGCTTTACTATCGAGTAGCCCTTTTATCCGACAAACTTCACTTAAATATAGATTAGCTGTAGGATAATCACTCCCGGATATCACATGAGTAGCTGTCCAAAAAACTTGCAAAATAATACAAACCTTCTCCACTTTATCCCAATCCTCGGCGGTCGGACATTGTCCGAAATGCGGCTCTCTATCTTGGAATCGAGAAAAAATTTCTCGATATTTGACTGCACAAGCCAACATCTCAAAGGTTGAATTCCATCTTGTCTTGCAATCATAGATTAGCACCTTTCCAGGTAAGTGCAGCTGCTGGACAATTTGAGCAAAGAGAAGGCGTCGTCCGTCTGTTTTGTTTATGTAATCCACCGCACTTCTTATCACATCAACAATATCCTTGATTTCACCAATGCCGTCTTGGACCATTAAGTTGATGATATGCGCACAACATCGTACATGAAATAATTTCCCTTTTGCCAACAGAAACTTGTTTTTCGAAAAGATGTCCTTCAAGGCTCTCAATGCGGTGTCATTGTTTGAGGCATTATCCACCGACACCGTATAGATTTTACTCTCAATGCCCCACTCTTGCAAGCATTTGAATATAGCATCTGCAATTTGGACTCCGCGCCGTGGAGGGGGAATATGCACAAAGTTGAGGACTCGTTTTTGCAATCTCCATTGGCTATCGATCCAATGCCCAGTTATCACCGTATATTCAATCTTCTGATTTTTCGACTTCCAAAGATCTGTGGTCAAGCTGATTTTCTGGACTTTCTTGAACAAATTTTTCAGTTTGGACTGCTCTCTATCGTATATCGCTTTGCAATCATTTTTGTTTGTAGTTCGGCTGATCTTTTGCCATTCCGGTATTCCTCTTTTCAGCATCAGGTTAAATCCATCTTCCTCGACAATTGAAAAAGGATGCTCATGCATTAGTACCCATTCGGCAGCTGATTCTCTCATGGCGGCCATATCAAATTTACCAGTATGAAGATATGGATGAGGTGTGCTTGAATCGGCTGTTGGAAAATTAATCTTTTGCTGTTGCGGTTGCCTCAATTTTTTCAATCTCGAGGTGCATGACGACCTGTGCCTCAGCATACTAGTTGTTGAGCTCGTATTGCCTTTCTTCAGTTTGACTTTGCAATGTTTGCACACACAATATTTATCGTCACCCACGCGTACTTCCTTGAAATCTTTCCAAGCTTCTGATTTTTTTGTCCTTTTCTTTTTTCTGAATGCATCTAGATTGTCAATGTGTTCATCCATTTCATTAGGGTCTTCCTCGATCTCCTCGGCCTCGGCCTCGGCCTCGAGGCCCTCGACATCGACCTCATCTGCACTGCCTAACTCTTCATCTCCAAGAGAAGGCACTTTTTCTGCCTCATTATCAACTTCAATTGCATTGTTCATATCCATTGGGCTAGAAGTATCTCCAACTGATCGAATGCTTCGTGAAGATATTTCTTGATTGGAGGGAGACGTCATCCTTTATGTAGTCTGTTAGCTGTAGCCACATATAAAATATATATATATATATATATAAGCTTGATATGTTTTATTTTTTTATCAATCAAAACAATAACAATAATCAAACCATGTACATCAAATACTTGGTAATAGTAATTCATAATGAGGTCTGTCTAATAGGACATTTCTCCATATTATGAACATCGACATTATATGTTAACTCTGTAATTTGTGTTGCATCTAATCTGTGAAGATCAAATTCGTTAACTAAATACCAAACCAATTACAACCAAAAAACAAAGACCAAAACAAGTGCTCTCCAATTATTTTAATTAATACAACCTAATCTGGCAATTCAAAAAATAAAAACTGCAATGAAAGCTTACATCACGGAAAGGTTCTAACCAGGTGCTTTTCAAAATTTGCATCTCTGCAGAATATAACTAGCCAAAAAATATTGAAAGAAAACGAGAAAAGTCAACCAGATACTAATTTCACCAATGACCAATGAGCCCAGAAATAGCCAGGTTTAGACTGCTTTCAACTTTCAAGTAATAAAGAAATACAAATTTGAAATCCCAATTCCCATAGCAATAACAATGAAGAATTAGTATATACAAGCTTTAGTGTAATCAAGTAACTGTTTCATCAATACACAACAAGTAGTACTCACAAAGACTGTACCTTTGTCTATTACAGCTTCAAACAACTATGACCCTACCAGTAAACAAATGCTAAAAAATGAAAGCAAAATCAACTGGTAACATCCCTAACCCAACAGTAATCAAGCTTCTTAACTAGATACATAATACATGGGCGTAAAGCTAAATAATCTGAACACAAAATATAATTATGTAACAAAAGAACAACTTCTATACAAAATCACTTAACTAGAACACAACAAAAAACTCCCACAGTACAATTTGATTAGAACTAGTGACGGTTAAGTGATGGGTAAAAAATTATAATATTGCATAATGTCTACTTTACCATTTCAAGACGATTCACAGCAAGCTCATTTTCAACAAGAAAAGGATCCCACCAACTTTTCAAACAAGACAAGAATCCCAAAAATTCTTGCATAATGTCTACAAATGCCTGAGTAGAAAACAAAAGTGCTAATGTTCGAATACTTCCTATTACAGGCAAAAACTGAAATTTC
This sequence comes from Striga hermonthica, assembly GCA_902706635.1. Classification (NCBI taxonomy): domain Eukaryota; kingdom Viridiplantae; phylum Streptophyta; class Magnoliopsida; order Lamiales; family Orobanchaceae; genus Striga; species Striga hermonthica. Next base: position 8,791,226 of record CACSLK010030184.1, on the reverse strand, counting down.
ATATCACAGACTGAAATTACCTCTTGAAATTACATATTCACCCAAAAAAAATCATGTTCCCTATCAAACCTAAATCACAGAATTTTAGCAGGTAAGAGTGTAAGACGTGGAAACTTACATCCTCGGAGCTATGACCGTGAGCCTATGACGTTCGTCTCGCACCAATGGGCGATGGCGACCGGAATGGCGACGGACAGATGGATACGCGAGAGTGAAGAGTGGCGACGGGTCGATGGCGACCGCAATGGGCAACGAACGAGGGAGATGGCGATAAGCGATGGGGCAATGTCGATGGTGATGGTGATGAGAGATGGACAATGGTGATGGTAATGGCGATTGCGGCGGGCAGCGGGCTAGGGTTTTTAGGGGTAGAGAACGGGAGAAGAATGAAGAAGGAAATGAAATGTAAATTATTTAGTTTTTGGAAGTATAAATATGATAAGTGGAATGAAATAATAAAATGACCAAATGCATCCTAAAGTATATACAATGTAATTGGACCTCTAAGGGCTATTATGTAAATTTACATATATAACGAGCTGCTCGTCGAGCAGCTCGCGACTATGAAAATGGGGCTCGAGATCGGCTCGCGAACGGACTCGAACTGCTCGAGCTCGACTCGAGCTCGAGTTTGACCGAGCTCGAGTCGAGTTTTGACTCGAGCGCTCGCGAGCCGCTCGCGAGCAGCTCGGTTCGTTTGCAGCCCTAATTGTAGCACAACAAAAGGACTAACTCGTGCTCGTATTTGGACTGAGCTCGACTCTATCTTGTAAAATTGCCTGAATACCCGAACTAAATATCTTTTAATTAAAGTTTGAGCTGAATTCGAGCAAATACCAAGTCCATAAGAATCAAGCTGATCTGCATTGATTGTGTTTTTTGTCGAGCCGAGCCTTAAAATACTTTGATCTGCATTGTTTGTGTTTTTTGTCGAGGTTTGTGTTTTTTGTCGAGCCGAGCCTTAAAATACTTGTGGCATGATTGTATACAAAAATTTTCATTTAAAATTTTATTCAACTCAAAATCTAACTCAACTTTAACTCAATTTCAATATCTTCAATATTATCAATATACCTAAATAATGTTACCCAATCAATCTTACACATCACAGCTACTGTAATTCACTATTCATCCACTCACATAAGTTTACTAACAATCATTTCATATCATTTCTCACACAGTTACTAACAAAAGGACTAACTCGTGCTCGTATTTGGATTGAGCTCGACTCTAGCTTGTAAAATTGCCTGAATACCCGAACTAAAATTTGAGCCGAGTTCGAGCAAATACCAAGTCCATAAGAATCAAGTTGATATGCATTGTTTTTGTTTTTTGTCGAGCGAGCCTTAAATTGTTTGTGTTTTTTGTCGAGCCGAGCCTTAAAATCTTGTGGCATGATTGTATACAAAAATTTTCATTTAAAATTTTATTCAACTCAAAATCTAACTCAACTTTAACTCAATTTCAATATCTTCAATATTATCAATATAATCAAATAATGTCACTCATTCAATCTTACACATCACATCTATTGTAATTCACTATTCATCCACTCACATAAGTTTACTAACAATCATTTCATATCATTTCTCACATAGTTACTAACAAAAGGACTAATTCGTGCTCGTATTTGGACTGAGCTCGACTCTAGCTTGTAAAATTGCCTGAATACCCGAACTAAATATCTTTTTAATTAAAATTTGAGCCGAATTCGAGCAAATACCAAGTCCATAAGAATCAAGTTGATCTGCATTGTTTGTGTTTTTTGTCGAGTGGAGCCTTAAAATACTTTGATCTGCATTGTTTGTATTTTTTGTCGAGCCGAGCCTTAAAATACTTGTGACATGATTGTATACAAAAATTTCCATTTAAAATTTCATTCAACTCAAACACTCAACTTTAACTCAATTTCAATATCTTCAATATTATCAATATAATTAAATAATGTCACCCAATCAATCTTACACATCACATCTACTGTACTTCACTATTCATCAACTAATATAGTTTCTAACAATCATTTCACTATATCAAATGGTATGATTAGTTATTAACCATACCATATTTTGTCTAAATTAACTCAAGTTAACCAAAAAATCCACTTTGAGTGAAATTTTTGTATCCAAACAGGCTAATAACTTGTGTTTTCCTTTGTTCTTTCATGGTGGGACAAAATTTCCTTTTTCAAAATCATGTTTCAATCCACTTTTCATTCTATTGGATGACGTCCGTTTCATTTTATTGGATGATTGACATGTGTATAATTGTGACATCGTTGTAAATATGTGTCATTTTCATAAATTATCTTGTGATTTGATTTGGTTTTCCATCTCATAAACAAAATCTGAATAGAAAAAAATAAAATAAAATAAAATCTAAGTGAGTCGATCCAAGTCCCACATGAACAAATCACATATAAAAATGATCACATACACTATGTATTGTGCCACATTAATGATGCTGTAGTAAAAAATCTCATACTTAAAATTATTTTCAGACTTACTCTAAAATTATTATCCATAATCTTAATCTCCAAAGCAGCACTTATATACTGAAGAGTCGCTATAATAAACTAAAAATTTTGACATGATATTCATAAAATGCATACAATAAGCATATGTAGTCACATATGTCTGTTTTCATTAATAACAAACAACAATTTCACAATTGCTTTAATGTGAACTCGAATGTCAATACAGCCAGCAGTTACACTCGAACCGGGTAAAGAAGACCGATCAGTCAGAAGACAAATCACTTCAATTGTGCAAAAATATCAAACCGAGCGAGGTGGAAAATTTGAAAAAAAAAAAAAAGAAAGAAAGAAAGAAAGAAACGCCCACGAATTTCAAGCTCATGCGAAATAGATAATGCAGTCGGTTTAAGTAGATTTTTGCTTGCACTCAAGAATCGGGAACTGCTGCTGCCGTTGGGCGTTTCATGGATGCAGACTTGATCAAATGATTGTAGCTTCCCTTTTCCTTAAACAGTTGCGAAAAATGAGGTTTGCAGTATAAGATGCCGTCTAAGGCAGCATAATTTGATGGGGTCAGTGAACATCCGCCATGAGAACACTTGAAACAAGACTTGTGGTAGCTTTGGCTTTCCACTGTAACCTGGAAAATCATCGAGCGGGAAAGAAAACAAAACAGTAAAAGAGGAACCAAATTTTCATGTCACGTCAAATATTAATGCTATATGTTTGGTAAAACTAGATGTGATAAGCTGGCTGATAGCTGATAAGTGATTTTCGAACTTGTAGCTTATGACTTACGGCTAAAAAACTAATTTATATGATAAAAGTTTTTGGTAAAATTAGCTAATAAGGCATTAAGGCTAGCTGAAATAAAAAATTTAGCAAGCTTATTTGAAAAGCTACCCAAAGAAACTTATGATATAAGCTCGAGCTTTTTTAAGAATGCTCGTCCTACCAAACGAATTTTATTTGAATACACGAAGCTTATAAGCTAACTTATTTGGTTACCAAACATAACCTAAGAAAAATGGTTGAATGAAAACACAATAACTGTGAGGGTGTGCACACAAGTTTTTAATGATGCAATAACTTCGAATAGATCATTAGAAGAACCGAAAAAAAAGCAGTAAGAGATGTCACTTTAGGCGATGTTATTTCTTAAAAGTACCTTCTCCAGTGGGTAAGCTGTTTTACCACACGTGGCACATTTGTCCTGAGTTCCGGAAAACATACTAGCAGCTTTGCTAGGTGATCTTGTCTGACATTTAACAGATAAGAACAATAAGAATTTAAATGGCACCTTATGGACTATATTAAAGACTATGAAACTATGGGGAGTTTTTACCAACTCTGGAGTTGACTTCTCAGCTGACTTTGCAGCTGCAGAAAATCCCCATTGGCACCAATCAGACAAGTGAAAAGAATTTCAATGTCGAAATTGGAGAAAATAATATATATGAAATACGTATAACGGGATAAGGCGTACGAGAATGAAAATTCTTGCTGAAACTGCCAGTCTCCTTGAAAAGCTGCTCATAGTGAGGCTTGCAGTACAACACACCCTCCATTGAAGAGTAGCTGCTCAGCTGGAGCACAAAAATATAAGCATGAATCAGAACCTTTAAAGGTACATCCATATCTTCATTAATAATTGCAACCAGAACAAGCATTGATACCCGTGCAATGCACGGGATGCAATAAAAATAGCAATATTTTATATTCTTTATTATTATTATCTTTTATTCTTTTTTGTTCTGAGTTACTTTCAGAAGAACACACATTCGACTATTTAGTATGTATGAGGATTTTATTTTTCATAAGCTTATAAAATGTTGCGAATGCCTATAATTTTAAATAATAATACATGTGTATCTACATTTGCGTATATAAAAGTATTTATTATTTGAATATTTTTAACTATTTAACAATCCACAATTCATATATTTTATATTTATTATTTCAATGAGTACCAAATGTCATAATTTTTAGTTATGATATTTGAGTATAGGTTATTTCATTTACTCATCTTTTATTTAATGAATATATAATTAGAATTTTAGTTTTCCCACATTCATATTCTTAACAAATTTTATGCGGAATATACTATTTTTTTTATTTCACCTGACCCACCACCAAAATAATCATTATAATTATATATAATTTATCCATGCATCTATTTTTATATATACGAATTATTTATTTAATGGACACACAAACACACATATATATTTACTTTATTTCTTAGATCAAACATCGATTTTATTAGACAATAGCATCATTTGGCTAATTTGATACCTTTTATTAAGCATTCATTCGATGAATCACATACTCTACATGATAAATTAGTATTATCATTTGATATTAAATATAGAATTGTTCAAGTAGAATTTAATTTGCATTATTCATATCAAAATTCAAGGAAATTAGAAATTATAAATCAATCTTTACAAAACAAACTTTTAGAATCGATTTCTAAACAATGTTCAATAATATTTCTAAATTCGGTTGAAAATTTTAGGCAGGAAAAAATATATACTAGTTTTAGCAAAATAAATAGGTCCATTATATAGGTATAGAGATAGATACGCAAAACTATCTGAGATTTCTGCTGTAAACTAAGATCTGCCACACATTGTTGCTCACAATAACTTTCATCATCACAGTCCTTTTGAACACTCACAGTTTATGATTTCATGGGAAAGCAATTGGTGCTGGTGTCATAATTTTCCCAACTCTTTGCCATCAAGATTACACTTATTTTACTACTCGGTGATTTAAAATGTTCTCCCAATATCTATATCTATATATATATAATTATTGGCAAGCTTCATTTAATTTTATTCAGCCTTCATTTAATAAAAATATGTTGCATTTAATAAAAATAGGTTGCATTTAATAAAAATATATTCATCATTTAATAATAATATGTAACTTTCAGTTACAAAATTTATTTTGATAGGTCACATTATGGATGGTACTCATTTTCTGTAACGCCTTTTTATATCCTGAAATACAAAATATATTTGTTTTTATTTTGATACTATATATTTTTTGATATTATACAAATATATATTTCACAACTAATTAAGAATGACTACAAGTATCTCTATTTTCTATTGCAGTCATACAACATCAAATATTTTTGAAAAATAAAATATCAGATTCATGAGTCGAAGAGGTTTAACGATAATGATTTGTTGTGAAGGGATTCTGACAATCGGAAAATAATAAATGTTGTATATAAATTAAGAAGTATCTAACAATATTTAGAATTACTTTTTTAAATGATTTTTTTCTTATTTATTAAATTATGACTTTTAAGTTATTCTATATATTTAATTACTTTCTCTTCGATTATATCGTTTTTCGTGCAAATGCACGGGGTAAAACTAGTAATCAAGTAAAACAAAACTTTTCAAAAAGCTCAATTATATGCAATAACCAAACATTAAGAAACCATGTCTGTAAACAAAGGCAAACAAGCATCTTAAACATAAAAAAGTTGGGCATCAAATGTGTCCATTATCAAGAGCCAGGTCATATTAAAGCATCAAGCAATATAAAAATATGTCTAGCCTCAAATTAAGACATATGCTCAAACAGGTTACAAAGCAGAAAAAAAGAAAGAACAAACCTTGCAGAAAATCAAGCTCCCCATCAGAAAAACACATTATAACAAGCATAATTATGTAAGATAATTCCATGAGTAGAACTGAAGCATATCCTTTCAAATACCTTAGCCACTTACAGAAGTCATAAATAAGACATCACGAGACATCATTGAGAAACGTACTCAGTGGATAAGTGTTGCGGGTAATTTAAAAAGATACGATCTTGATGCAGCAAATGTAAAACCGAGCTAGCAATTGAGAAAATATTCTACTATCAAGCAAAAATGGCCATGATTGGTAAACACAACATCACATTGACATAAATATGGACATGATGCTTGTAAATTATTTAAAAAGATACGATCTTGATGCAGCAAATGTAAAACCGAGCTAGCGATTGAGCAAATATTCTACTATCTAGCAAAAATGGCCATGATTGCTAAACACAACATCACATTTACATAAATATGGACACGATGCATGTAAATTATTTAAAAAGATACGATCTTGATGCAGAAAATGTAAAACCGAGCTAGCGATTGAGCAAATATTCTACTATCTAACAAAAATGGCCATGATTGCTAAACACAACATCACATTTACATAAATATGGACACAATGCTTGTAAATTTTTCAAAGAGATACGATCTTGATGCAGCAAATGCAAAACCGAGCTAGCGATCGAGAAAACATATTCGACTATCAAGCAAAAATGGCTACGATTGCTAAACACAACATCACATTTACATAAAAATATGGACATGATGCTTGTAAATTATTAATCAAGTGAATCAACAATCAGTTATAGACTGCAGGTTTTAACCTTGAGAGTCCCTTTGCAGTGAGAGCATTTGAAGCAAGACTTGTGATAACTAATCCCATCAGCGGACAACAGCTCGACCGGATAAACAGTCTTCTCGCAGGCCTTGCATTTCTGCTGTGTCCCAATAAAAGACATTTTTTACTTTGTATCCCAAAAACCAAACAGATCTGATCTTCCCAGATAAACCTTGTTGCTCCTATGTATGTATCCAACCCCTGAAGACCAAAAAATCAGTACTTCATTACATTCACTGGTCCGGGATTTTCGACTATAACAGCCGATCTACAACTTCAAGCAAAAAATTCAGATTAAAAATGGAGTCTTTATAGAGAATATACAAAACCCATATGAGAATTAAGATTTACAAATGGAGTCTCGAAGTGAAAATAAAAAACCCATTAGGTAAAAAAAAAAAAAATCATACCTTTGTTAGAAGACGCAGCAAATAGTCAAGGTGCTCTCGATCAATGTCAGGTCCCCCAAGACTCCTAGCTGAAAAAAATAAATAAATAAAATAAAATAAAATAAATAAATAAATCCCTAATTTCAGGTACCCCACTTTGTGGTTAGATATTTATAAACATGCGTAATGATCAAGATGCGATGAGGATGAATAATGATGATGATGGTGGATATATTTGTATTATAAGGTGTTTGGTAATATCATCGCTGGAAAAGCATTAATTCCGGTTCGACACTTGCAAAGGTTGTCTTTTCTAACCCGTTTTAGTTAAAAAAAAAGCGGATGGAAGTAGATTTAAATGAAAAATATTAAATATGTTTGATAAAAGTCAAGTTTTATAATAGATTTTTTTTATTATTATTAAATACTTCTCTTTACACAATATTTTTTTTTTTTTTTGGTACAAAAAAAAAAGGCTAAAACGCCTAAGCTAGAACCCGTCGGGAGTATGGAACCCCGATGTTATCATGCTGAAGCCACTCGCCTAACCCTGTAGGTATAATGGAAACTAGATGCAATCCAATCGGATATGAAGTCGCTAAGCTCGCCAGGTGGTCAGCCGCGAAATTTGCTTCTTTTATGGACGTGTTGAACTCGTACATTCCACTCCTTCTGTAATAAGCCCGGATGGCCTTAACCCTATATAGCATCATGAACTCCAAAAGAGCCATCTACATTCATCACCATCCGCATGACGCATTGGCTATCAATTTCGACAATAAATTGTCGATGTCTCGAATCCCAAGCCAATAAGAGTTCCTGAAAAAGTCCCCAAAGCTCAGCTCCCGTGATTGTGCAAGCACCAATATTCATAAGAAAGCCCGATTGCCATCGTCCCGCTTCATCCCGCATTAGACCTCCAGCACTACTTAGGCCAGTGCGATTATCAAAAGCCCCATCAGAATTTAACTTCATCCACCCCGGTTCTATGGGATTCCACCGAATTAGGCGAGTAATATAACTGGCAGCCCCAATCTTCCTATAATCCACCTGAGCTCGAACATAGGTATTCGTAATGCGTACAACCTCCAAATATCGGGCCTCACGACTAAGAGCAGATTATTTAAATATCCTCCCATTCCGCCATGTCCACATTTTCCATACTGCTATGGAGAAAGGAGTATTCCATTGTACAGTAGTTTCCCGCTGCTGCAACAGAAAATTCGTGCGGAGACAAACGATCAGTGGCTGGCAGAAGAAATCACCGACAGATGCCGCCCAAAATAAGAGTTGCCAGATCTCCTTCACCGCCGGACAGTCACGCAAGACATGGAGGGTTAACTCGACATCGCCGCAAAAATCACATGCCCCGGATTCCGAAATATGACGCCTCACTCTTCCAGCGTTGATTAATAGTTGGTCATTTGCAGCAAGCCACAAGAACATGCGTACCCACTGCGGGGCAGGACCTCGCCAAATAAGCTTCCATAAATTTTAGTCATGGTGGCACGTTGGAGTAGGGCTGAGCATGGGACTCGGAGAATTCCAAACCATTTCGGAAACCGAACCGAAATCACTCCGAACCGAAAAATAACCGTTGACCGTTTGACTTTCTCCGAACCGAAAAAATAATTGGTACGGTTCTGGAGATTTCACAAATATCCGTACCGAGAATCGAACCGAACCGTCCCATACCGTACCGAACCGAAGAACCAAAATCAAGAACCGAATTATAACATTAGATGTGTTATTAATATATTTTATGTAACTTTTTATCCTTTATAATATAGTAATAATAACTATAACCTTCACTTAACTTTCATGTTTAGTAATACTTGATCTACAAATGAATTTTTTCTATTATAAAGTAACTATTTAAAATAATATGAAAGGTTAAAGAATATTTTTTAGAAAAAAATATTATATTTTGTTTGAATTTTAAATTTTTACTATTAGTTGCACAAATATAGTCTTAACTAAAATTTAGAGTTACTTCTAAAGTTGATTTCAAAATAAAATTTTTAATATGAGGAAGAATTGATGAATGTTGGTTTTGTTAAAGCATATAAAAATTAAATAACTAAAATTTAGAGTTACTTATAAAATTGATTTCAATATAAAATCTTCAATATGATGAATTATTGATGAATGTTGTTTTTTTAAAGCATATAAAAATTAAAATATAACTAGGTAGTTATTAAAAAAAATTCTAAAAAAATAAGAAATCTCCGTAAATTTGAACCAAACCATATCGAACTGTACCGTCCCAATAGTCCCGAATACCGAACCGAACCAAAAAATAAAATCTCCGAACCGGACCGAACCGACTTTTTGGTACGGTTCCGGAGATCGAATTTTGGGATCTCCGAACTTTGGTACGATCCTGGAAATTTATCAATCTTCGAACCGTACGGACCCACGCTCACCCCTACGTTGGAGAAGACAAAGCTCGATAGGCGGACCTCGTGGCAAATTGCCCATCCTCTGAAAAACCCCAGGTAATACGATCATCCTCGGCAGTCTCCTTAAGGGGGAGAGTGCCCGCTATTCGGGGGACCAGAGTTGACGGCAAAATCCCATGGAATCTATGCCACTCCCAATTCCCACAGGCGTCCACATGCTCAGCTACTGTAGAAAATATATTATCGATGTATACATGGTTATGAACAAATCGAATTAAGGGCCCAGCCGACCCAAGCCAAGGGTCACGCCAGAAACGAATCCGCATACCATTCCCCAAGACCCAGCGAGCCCCATCAACGATCATGGGCCAAACCATACGAAATAATAATTATCCAATAAATGATAGAAGATGTACAAAAAATAAAAAAATAAAAATAAAAAAGAATTTAGACATTAAAGTAAAAATATTTTTTATCTTTATTTTTACACGTCAAAATTATCTAATTTGTTTAAGCACTTTCATATCCCAATTTCATTGTTACTTCATACCAATTTATTCGATGGTCAACCACTAGTCAAATTACTGATCAAATTAGAAGATGAATCCAAATGTTATCAAATAGTATTATATTTTTTCTTTCTTATTTAATTTTTTATCAAACAATTAATTGAAAATCCTATTTCCATTATATATTTAATTATTATAAAATTTAAATTAGATCTAATTAAAGTAACAACTTACAATTATTATAAAATCAAAGTCAATATAATTAAAGTAACAAGACAACATAGTATTTGAAATTTGGTTGAAAATCTCAACTTACGGCATCTAATAGAAACCAGTAAACATATCGAAATATTAAATGTTTGAGGAAAAAATAATTATGCTTTAAAAAAAATCTTATTTTAACATAAGGAAAAAATCAACACGAGTGTTTATTAAATGTTTCAAAAACACCCGTATAGAAAATTCAATAAACAAAATATTTCAATAATTTTTAACATAAGGAAAAAATAAATAATAAATGTGTATTAGTATATTTAAATATAATATTGAATTTCAAATAGAGTAAAAGTCGGGATATTTTAAATCATTTTTAAAAAAAAAGTTTCTAAAGTTTTAATATTCTAGTAAATATACCCATAAGAAAAATCTCACCTTTTATTTTCAAAAAATTGGCAAGTTTATTAATGATAAATCCGATTAGACAAAAGATTAATTAGTTCAACATATTATAATAATTATATTTTAAAAAATCCGATTAGATGAATACAATTATATTAATTAATTTGTTAGGGATGTGATTATATGAATGTTAAGATAAAATGAAATGTACCTAAAAAATCTGTTTGTGATCTTTTATTTTAAATATTTGAATTTTAAAATCTAATAATCAAATTTAAATTGTATCATATAAGGAAAAAATAAATAATAAACATTTATTAATATATCTAAAATATAACTTTGATTTTCAAATAAAGTAAAAGGCGAGACAACTCAACTTTTTTAAGTTTTTAAAATGTTTTAATATTTTGGTAGGTATATCCGTAAAAATAATCATATCATTTTAATTTCAAAAAAATTGACAAGTTTGTTAAAGATATAAATTAGGTTAGATAAATAATTAATTAGTTAAAAAATTATATTAATTATATCATCAAACAGTCGGCTAGATAATAAATAATTTGTTAGGAATATGATAATATGAAAGTTAAGATAAGATGAAATTTACCATATGTTTGGGATTTTTTTTTTAAATATTTGATTTAAAAATCTAAGATTAAAATTTAGATTATTTCACATAAGGAAAAAACAAATAATAAATGTTTATTCATATATTTAAAAATATAATTTTGACTTTAATATAAAGTCAAAGACGTGATTATTTAAATTGATTTTTAAAAAGTTTATAAAATAATTAATATTTTGGTAATTATAGCCGTAACAAAAATTGTACCATTTTAATTTTAAAAAAATTGGCAAGTTTGTTAATGAGATAAATCTAATTATATAAATGATTAATTAAATAAAATATTATGATAATTATATCTTAAAATATCAGATTAGATAAAGTAGATAAAAAATATTATATAAGATATAATATTTAATTAAATTACCAGCTATGTGTTTTGATTAGAATAACCATTATTGATCCACAACTATTAAATTGACCTCTATAATCATTATTTATCCAAAAGTGTAAGATTTATCCACACTATTAAAAAAAAATAAAATAAAAAATTAAATATTTGTTGCGATTTGTTTGGCATGAAATATATAGAATTTTGAATTCTAATTTGAAAATCTAAATCCTAAGCAAAAGTTTTGAATTTCTTGCTAAAGAATTCAACCGCCCAAATATAAATGTTAACCAAAACTTTTGAATTTTTTGCTAAAGAATTAAGCTGCCCCAAATTCAAAATTTTTGAAAAAGTTACCAATAATGGTATAAAATGAAAAAATGAGCGAGAAAATGACATAATATTTAGTGTATATTTTTCTTATCTCTATTATACAGTAGTACTAGATTGCCTAATAGATTTGCATTTTGAATAGTACCCCACTTAGAACGAGATAAAAGTAAAATATATGATTGTAAATAGAGGTGTTTGACTCCGTATTAGTAAGTTAATATTCACAGCAAAATTTTCCACCAGAAAATATAATTAAAAAAAGAAGATGGAAAGAATAGTATAAAAAGATATATATAGAAATTGAAAATATAAATTCAAATTAGAAATGGAGAACTATAAGGAATAATTTATAATTATTTTTAAATATATAATTACATATAAAATACTGAAAAAATGATATATTTTAACATAACCCTAGAACTTGTTGTACCAATTCCTCATATTAATGTTTTAAAATAACAAAATATAAATTTTTAAGTAATAAATTAAATAAAATCATATTACATTATTATTACAAAAGGAGAATTAGCAATTTAAGAAATTTCTGAATTTAGAAAAATATAAAATTTGACTTTAGCAATTAGTAAGAAGGTAATTTAAATACATCATTTGAACTACTGAAAATTAGGAAATCCTTTTTCACTGGTTTTTCATT
>CACSLK010030184.1:8730080-8743224 GCA_902706635.1 Striga hermonthica | reverse complement strand
GGATACGTCTGATTATTTTTACATCATCTTTGTCTAATGCTTTTTTGGGTGTGATTCTTGATTTGAACTTTGGTATTCGTTAAATTCGAATTCAAATAAAAAATAGTATTATATATCCAAAATTTATAACATGAATATCAATGTACATATTCTTTTTCTTGGTACAAAGAAGGAGGCTACATTCGACTCATTAATTTGCTTCTTTAAAGCTAAATATATTATAGAGAATAGAAAAATAATATTGTATATTAAAAACACACCTATTTTTCTCTAAATTTATTTTGTGATATATATATATATATATATATATTAAAATGATAATAAAATTTTAAAACGAAATATATTTATTTTTCACCATAGGAGAAATTCCAAGTGATTAAAATAATTCAATAAATTCATTTCAAAATTTACAACCATAAACTGAGTTGGGCCTAGGTTTTGGGACAAAGCTAAACTGAGAATTGGGCAGGGGCCGCGCGCAGGCCCCCACAACCACAAATTATAATGTAGGCTCGACCACTTGGGCCGAACTATAAAAAAATACATAAAAATCATCTTTCTGAGCTTTAACGAGCTTAAAATGAGCTTGAACTTGGCTCCTTTATCAAATGAACCAGGCCGGGTTCGAACCTTAACGAGTCGAACCGAGCTCACAAGCTGCTCGACTCGTTTAATTTAACAGCTCTACCCTGGACATTGGCCTTTGGTCCTTGTAAGTGTTAATTTTGGTTTTGTCTTAATCACATAAGTAGTTAATTATTTGTATGCCAAGATTATATTCTCTGATTTTGCTGCAGTGTTTTTAGGGGCAATAACCTAAATGGAACTATACCAGACAACATTGGTAAACTGCACAAGCTTTACCATGTTGCAAGTTTCCTGCATGCATCTTTCTTTCTTTCTTTCTTTCTTGGCTTTGGTCACCCATGACATTCGGACACTTCCGCGTCGGGATTATTTTACATAATCAGATCACTGGACAGATACTAAACAATATTGCCATATTGGTTTTCTACAAGTTGACAACATTGTTTGTCTACTTATACAAGCGCATTATAACCAAATCTTGCAAGTTCACAATATGTGATCACCAACAGTCTAATGCGCGCACATTCACTTAGCGTATGAATTTTCCACAGTAACATTTATTAATGAAGGAAAGTGTTCGATCTTGAAACTAAAACTCCATTTTCACATTCGGACAACTCATTGTAATCTCCCTCAGAACAGAATTGGGACTAGCTTGGTAGAGTAGGGAAACATAATCCAAAATGCTGAGTGTTCGTATTAGTAAAATTACCAAGATTAGTTTTTCAAATCTATCCAAGTGAGCAACTCCTTTAACATACATTTAAGTCGAATAGACAAAATTTAAAGAACAAACTGAAAGTATAATCGAAAAAGAAAAGCAAAAGAGAATTGTGTGTCGACCGACCAGAACTGGGGAACACTAGCCACTGTAATCTCCTTCAGAAAACTTATTCTCAGGATAGAAAACTGCCACAACTTGATTCCCTCCAAATTTCCTTCCATTCAGCCCCAGTCGTGCTTTTGTAGAACTCTCAATGTCTGAATACTCCAAGAAAACCTACAACAACTAAAAAGTTATATTCGGGCCACTATAATAACAAGTCCTAGTGTTAGAACTGTTGTGCATGACGCTGTTTCTAATTGTGGTGTTATTTTTTAATATTATATGGGTCTAGGTGCTATTAAATTTAAGTGTTGTCTTTAGAAATAAATCCTAATTAAAAATAACACCCAACACAATTAAAAATGACATTATAGTTGAAAAAGGCGTTCTCATAGTTCGTACAGTACCTTAGTTGAACCACATTATACATTACATTATATAGACATATATCTATAACAAACCTTTCCTACACCGGGGGGCATTTCACCACTGGCAAGAGGGCGAGGAATGATCACATTCACCAAAGAACCTTGCAGAAGTTAATAAAAAATGTTTAAATGCACGAGTATGTATGAGAGAGAGAAAAAAAAAAAAAAGGAATGCCGATTATGTTAATAATCCATGTATAGCAACCATGTAAGTGCAACTTCAAGTTCAAATGCTATGAAAGAAAACAAAAATGGAGAATATACTGTATTAAAACTCACCAAATTTTGCACATTCAGTTCTCATGTCCTCCACTATATCCTCATAATCTTCATCATCCTTGAGCTCATCTACATTCACCACTTGAGTCAAGCACACAATCTTCGTAGCAGGTGTGATACCAGGTGCCAACATGAGCCTCTGCAAAATAGAACAAACAAGAAATGTTAGTAGACGGCTTCAGAAGTCCCTTGGGAACATAATGACGAGAAATTACAAAGCAATCACATGTTTAACCTAAAAATACAAAATCAAAGGTTGCGGTTGTTCACATCTGAAAGTAAGAAAAATAAGTTCTTAGAAAAAGTGAGATAGATTTGTGATTGTGATTGTGATTGTGATTTGAGAAAAAAAAAAAAAAAAATCATTTTCAGTTTCAATCACAGCCTAACATAAATGACAGCATATAATACAACCAAATCTCCATTACCTGCAATGCCACTTGTTGCTGGGCGTGCAGTAGCACACTCTCTTGCTCAGGGTTAGGTTGCACACCTTGGTTGGCTCGCCTGACAGTAAGCGTTTTATCTCCCATCTTTATACCATTGAGAGCTGCACAAGCAATGTCCGTTACAGATAAATCCTGGTAAACGCAAAATGCATAGCCCTTGGAGTTCCCTGTTTCTCTATCTTTGACCAGATCAAAGCCCCTTAACGGCCCAAAGGACTCTAGTAGCTCCCTGACCTGTGCTTCAGTGAAATAATACGGTAAACCTCCAACAAATATGCGGTCTGGGCCTTCAAGCCCACCAGAAGATCCTGGTGTGAGCCCAACAGCTGCAAGATTCAGATTGGGATTGGGCATACTGGGGCCAAGAGTTGCAGCCAGTGAAGGGTTATAATCACTCGGTCTTCTTACTTTAACCGGTGCACCCTGGACAAAAGAATTAAATGAGACTTGGAAAAAGTTTTAGGCGGATTTTGACAATGTATTAAGTGCATAATGTCAAAAGGAATAATAGATATTTCATAGCGCTCGTGGATTTACTACGCTAAATTTCATATCTAGAGTTTGTATAAGTTTACTGAACCTTAACAATTTGAAGGTTTTTTAAAAGTTGCATTTACCTCGAAAATGATGCCATCTAAAGCCATTGCATTGCTGGCCTCCTCAACAGATCGCATTTCAACAAAAGCAAATTTCTTCTCGTGGTTGATATAAACATTCACCACAGCATCTCCTAAATGAGGAAAAGAAGAAAGAAAAGAAAACAAAATGATTCAAAGCATTATTAATTACAAGTAAATAAACAAACAAATAAACAGCAATTGTAAATGCATGCAAATCCAACCTGGACCAGCAGTATTTCCTCCAATTGCTGACATAACATGACTAAAAAAGGTAGCCACGGACTGCAATGAGAGGGGATTAAAAAAATGAAAAGGTGTAAGCATATGAGTGATGAAAAAAAAATTAATGCAGTAAGCAGAAGTTTTGCTGAGTAAATAAAAGGTAACAGCCAGGTAAACAAAACAACAAAGCTAATTCAAGGTCCAATATGTCCATAAAATCTAACATCACAAAGCAATTATACTGGAATGAGAAGGTATAAATCTTTATTGATTGAAGAAAGGTGCAGCAGTTTTAAGGCGAAAAAAAATATTCTTCAACGTTTACATACGACTATGTATGCAACCACATATATTAATAGCTAGATAATTATCCAAGCATGTGTGCTGGAAAGATATAGAACATACTATACTACCTGTTCATTGGCAGTTGCAGAGAGCCCACCAACATAGACCCGTCGAGCATGTCTTGTAGCCTGACGAACAAGCATTTACGAAATATTATATCATTGACAATCATTATTAACAAGAACTGGACAAAGGAACACAAATCGAACCTGCTGAGTCATTGCTTGAATAGGCATTGCGGGAAGTGCTGCCAACTGCATAAAGTCGAGAGAAATTTTTAAAAACTGAATCAAATGAATATAATAAGTTCTGAGATAAAGGAATCAGAAACCTGTCCAGCTCCAAGAGGTAACATGCTTGGAAACATTCCAGGAATAACTGGGGTGGTCACAGGCAGCTGACCTGTGAAAGCTAAACCCAAGTTACATAAGAAATAAAAATTAAAACCTTTGTTATTTTTAAGAAAGATACAAAAACTGATAGTTTGATCTTTTTCCCAGATAAAAATCCATACTGTCAACTATCGCCCTGCAATTTAACTCTTAGGGGGAGAAAATATATTAAAAAAATTGTTTCCGAAAAACTATCAAGCATGCAATCCTAGTTGAAGTTGGACAGGACCTGTTTATTCTTCCTTGTACATAAAAGCTACAGAAGTCGGCTCACGCCCATTGTCAGCACAGTGGGGCTAGTAGCCCACAATTGCCTTCTTAGAAATTACATAGGACATACAAAACAAACAAAACAAACAAACAAACACAACAAGAAACCAAAACCCTCTCAGTTCCAATCACCAAACAAATAATAAATAAGAAACTGAATTAATAATCAATCTAGTAACTAGTACTCCAAACTGAAAGATGGAGTACGCTTACCCAATTGACATCATGTACTTTGATACGAACTTTTCGCACTACGGAAACCAAAAAAATAAAAAGTAGTAGTTATCATGGCAATTGAATTATGCAATTATTGTTTTCTTGATACCTGGAACAGCAGCAGCAGGATTGGGAAGCAATGCAGCAGGTGGAGCCATGTCAAAACCACTCATTCTCTTGCTGTAAAGTTATATTATTCAGGACAAGCCAAGTGCACCAGGTGACAGATATGATTGCTAACATAAGACTTCATGCAATAAATTACCAATAGGTTTCAATTTATGTACCAAAGTTCGAGCAGCAATGCAAGTGGATAACCTTTTTTTTTTTTCTTCTTGATCATAAAATGGTATCAGAAACATAACTTCCAATAATACATCATAAAACCCATAAAACCTGGAAAATTTACCAGAAAACACATTATTGCTTAAAAGAAGAGGAGCTGTAGAAATACAATGAGGACCATAAGTAGATTACTCAAAATTTACATAATTTTCTCAAATTCTAGGACAATTGTAGAAGTTCCAAATGAGTAAAGAACCCATTTCAAAAGGCAAAATCCACCTTATGAATATCAAGAACAGTTTCAACTAAAGCTCCAAGCTATCTGATATATATTCTTCTATTGACCTTTATTAATAATAGTCCTTTCGAATTATAATAAGTGTAGACGTCACAGCTACCTGTTCTACTAAAAAAACCTACAACTTTTGGATATTCATAGCTCAATGACAATGACGCACAAACATAGAAGATAGAATGAGTCAATTCAAGTTAGATATAAGCCTTAAATTCATCAAAATTCAAAAGAAAAAATATGAAAACTACATTTTCATGTAGTCAGGGTTAATAGGTTTGCTGACTACTTCAAAATAGAAAAGACAGAGACGAGATCAAAACCATGACAGAGAAAAATGCTTAGAGTTCATTTATAACTCCTCAGTGCATATCAAGTGCATCTGTATAGTTTTCGCAGGAAACATTTTGTACGACAGAAGACTTCCTTGTCCAGGTCCAATCACACAAAGAAACAAGAGAACTTAGTACACGTACTACCTTTTCGACCGTGAACGTGAAGGAGACCTAGATCTTGATCTGTGCTCAGATCTACTCCTAGAGTGAGATCCAGATCTGCGTCTGTGCTTGTCCTCCCTATCTCTTTCGTAATCCCTTCGCCTACAAACAATAGTAAAATCATGAATCAGAAAATACCTAAACACATTGCCTGTGGCCACCTTAACACACTGGCTGTAGAATAACCCTGGAATGAAATAGTTAAATGAAAGTTGAATAAAGGCAGATGACTATCAGAAAAAGCCTCTACTGCAAAACATTTTCTGCTGAACATGAATAGATTAACCATGACATAATCTTAGTTTTCTATACTAAGGAGATACTGCCGCTATGAACAGAAAACCCTCTATATCTATGTGCAATTTTCACACCTTTCGGAATCTCGGCTTTTGTAGTAGTCGTCATCTTCATCCCTGTCTCTGGTCCTCTCCTTTCTCTCACTTCGGTCCCTATGCCTGTCCCGGTGATGACGATCACGGTCCTTGTCTCTATCTCTTTCCCTATCTTTATCCTTATCCCTCTCCCTTTCCCTGTCTCTGTCCCTCTCTCTTTCATGTCCACGTTCCTTATCCTTTGCCCTGTCCCTGTCTTTATCACGACCTCTTTCCCTGTCCCTGCTTTTGCTGGACTCCCGATCCCTTTCTTTCACATGGTCTGGAGATTCATGCTGAAAAGGTGTAGTATTACTAAGTGTCAAGAATAAATAAAAACTACGCGAAAAACATCAGTTGACAAAAAAAGCCAACATAACTTTCACATAGCTTATTCAACTGAGAATTACAAAATCAAATAAAGCAGGACAAACAACGATTACAAATCGCTAGATAATCCAAATTCTAAGATCGTCACCTTCTTAATGGTCTCTAAAACATAGATCAGATTCTGTTTCGTGTTTCATTTTAGCTCATTCTTTATAATGGTTAAAAAAGATTAAACCTTTCTGGCTATCTCCAGCATTTTATCAAAAAATAAGTATCCAATCAGACCCATCTCAACAACATATAAAACAGTACACAATGAACAAAGCTGCAAACCTTGGAGCCTTCACTTGGTGACCCTCTGTGAGCTTGTTGCTGCACATCTGCTGCTTCAGGTGAGTCCATTGTAAATGGAGAAACCGGTTTCTCGTCAATTCGCGGATTAACAACTGATCAAGAGTGATGAAACTACGAATAAGATTTAAATAATTAGAAATTTCAACACAATCTGAATCATCAATTTCGCTATGCATATTCGAGCCAGATTCTAATTCTAACAGTTCAATCCTCTGCGAGTGGATTATATAAAACTGCTGAATTATGATGATAAAAAAATTCATGAGTTAAGGTATCAAACTCACCAGTGACCATGAACAACTTCGTGCGGCTAGGGCTCAAGTTCTCGTCGGGAACGAGGAAGAAGAGCAATGATACTTTGTAGATGTCGAACTTAAACGAGTCGGGTTGGATGTTGGTTTTGACAAACTCAAACCCGACCCGTACACATTTTACGTTTTATCCCAAGCTAAACTCGTTATCAATTTATTTACCTTAGTATTTGGATAAGGTGAAAATATGGCTAACCTAGACATGGCCAAATTCCGGGCTCGAAAACAATGATCTGGACATCGCACGAACCTATACTCGTGTCGGGTCAATGTCCCGGTTGACCGGCTGAAGTCGTGTCCGTGTTGCGCCCGTCATTTTTTCAAAAAAACAATAGAAAAAAAAAATAGAATAAGCGGCCCATCGGCCAGGGCCGGGTCATGAAAGTGGATGATCCTGAAACGGCTCGTCGGAAATCCAGTCCGGTCCTGGACCCGTGGTCACGGGTTTGACCATGCCGGGTCCGGGTTGGGCGGCCCTTGGCCATGCCTAGGCTAACCTGAATTCATTAACTCGATTTTACCGTGTCAGAATCGAATCCTATCCAACTCGATCCGTTGTTTAAAAAAAAAATCTATTACACAATTAGTTATAATAAATTTGAAAATTTTGTTGATAAGATTTGAAAACAAATAATTCTAAGAGATACTATATAATTTTATTTTTATTTTTTGGATTAAAAAACTGCATACAACTAATTAAAAGAGGAAGATAACAAAATAGGAAGAGAATCTTTCCAATAATAAGGAAAAAGGGAATAGATTGCCCAAGAAGCTATATTATGGGTCACCACGTTATCCTTTCGAGGAACATGGCAACAAGAGCTGCAGTCTAAAGCCTATAAAAGGTTTTTAATATCCGTAAACACCTCAAAGAAAGGATCCAAATCCTCCGAGTTCGCAATGCCGCCAACGACTTCTAAGGAGTCTGTCAACACCGCCTTCACCTTAAAGCCTGAGTCCATAGCAAAGCGGAGACCATGCCGGAGTACTAGTGCTTCTGCTAGTAAAGGAGAAAATGAGCCCTAGATGCAAGTAGCGCAGGCTGCCTGACAAACGTCATCTTTATTGCGAAACCAACCACCCAAACCAATTTTGGACTCACGAACCGCTACGTCGCTAAGAAGAGTCCAACCATCAGCACACGAACCTCCACGTTGCCAACTCGGAATCAAATCCCGACAGGACAAATTTCAATTACCCATTCGCCCTAATTGAGCATTATCGAATTCTTTTAACCAAGATATCCCAAAATCTCAAACCTGATCCAGACTTCTAGCCTTGAAATTTTTATGCAGACGATTACACTCCTGCCAAATAAGCCCCAGGGTAACGATAAAATTCCTAAAATCAGCACCACAATCCTCATTAAGAATAGCCAAAGCTATAGAGATAAAAATCCCGTCTCCGGAGACTAGAGATAACATTCCACCATCCAACGTGTTTCCATAACTTCTATGTCCAATCACATTCGAAGAAAAGATGAATATTCGTTTCCAACAACCACACCGCAAACGTTGTGCCATACAAATTTTGATAGTAAAATATATACAATTATTTAGAAAAAGAAGTTTTGTACCAAAAAAAAAAAAAAAATATGTAATCATAGAAGTAAAGTATACGATAAATCCAACACGAGTAGGTTCTGTTCAAAGTTTGCTAATATATTTTATATATTTTAATATTTCTCAATTCATAGTTTGTATAAAATAAGTATTTTTAATCATATTGGTTTAATTATTTTAAATCTTTTAAAATTGTTATTTTAAGTATTTTATATCAAGGTAGTATACTAATTAACAATGGTTATACGTTGCATTTTGCACGAACAATAGGCTAATAATGTTAATTTGAAATATCCTCCTTATATATAATTCCCGAATGCGCTAAGCCTACGTGACTACTTCTGGTGCTTCGGAATCCTACTTGACAAAGAATCATGCTTCGTAATTAGGTTTGGACAAATAAATTGATATATTAATAATTAATAATCTAGGTTTGGACATTCCATAAATATTATTTAGCTAACTTAGGTATTTTAATATCACTTGTACTAATATAAACCTTTAATTCCTTGTAATTTTACATAGTGAGACACTAAGACTACGTTTGGTAAACCAATAAGCTAGCTTATAGCTTATTTGATTAGTTTATAAGTTCCCTGTATTTAAGTAAGTTCTGTTTGGTAGGACGAGCTTATTTAAAAAGCTCGAGCTTATTTGATAAGCTTGTTTAGGTAGCTTTTCAAATAAGCTAGTTAAATTTTTTATTTCAGCTAGGTTATCTGCTAATTTTACCAAACACTTTTATCATATAAGCTAGCTTTTCAGGCTTTCAGCTATAAGTCATAAGCTACAAGCTATAAGCTCGAAAATTACTAATAAGCTATAAGCTAGCTTATCAGCTATCAGCTAGCTTATCAGCTAGTTTTATCAAACATAGTCTAAGTGACTAATATATCCCTGACTTTTGATTTGTTTCATTCAATTAGCTATTGAATTGTAAATGTATTTTAAAAGTTGATAACTTTGTATTTCTTATCGGTTTTACATATATAATATATCAAATTAATCATCTTTTGATGATTCTCGATTTGACATCCATATTGTATATATTGAAATAAATAAATTATATTTATATTTATAATAATAAAAAATAATTATATTTATTAAAATTCATTAGAAAATAAAATTATTTCTCAATTGATATATTTATGTTTAATGTAGTTATATGTTGTAAGTTAAAAAAATTATTATAATATAACACAGGTAAGTCGCACAAATAAAAAATGTCATACTAAATATATAATAATATATATTTTTATAAAAGGTATTTAAATTTTTAACTATTTTTCTCATTAATTTTAGATTTTAAGAAATAAAATTAGCAAGCACCCGTGTAATACACGGGAGTTGTACTAGTTCACAAGAAATCTAAATATATAGAATACACATTATATAAATGCAATAAAAGGTGGTAATAAATGCAATAAAGAAATTAATTAACCATTAATAAAAAATATAATACATTGGCGTGAACTAAAACACTTCACACTATTCTAATAATTACCATTTCATATGATTCTTGCTACCAAATCAGCCTTACTATTTATGAACCTGCAATTCATATTTACTTCTGAGTTCATTCATCACAGTAAAATCATCAAATAAATTCACTAAGCACTTCAATATATGACTTTAGAGGCAATGCGATCGTCGGTTATTGATTGATCAAATATCGTTCCCAAAAAACTCCGCTCTTTGTAAGATCATCGTATGTCCAAGCTTCTGTAAAGCGTAAAAAGGTTCAGTGTGAGCTTCTGCATAATCGATACAAATCTAAACATAAAAAAATACGCGACGAGATATTATATGCGTACGTATAAATATTCGTTCGTCTCAAAATGTCATACCTTGACATGTCGGCCCGATATTTAGCTTCATGAAACTTTATATCATCTCCACAATGCTTAGGCTTTGCATTACATCTCTGCATTTATTTTTTTCAAACTCTAAATGCATAACAAAAAAGAAAAAAATCGGATCATAATCGTTCAAGCTGCAACCTAAAGTTTCTGACATTATACTATTTTCCTACCCAGAAATCAGCTTGGAAAGAATTATCACAATCACCCTTCTTTTGATCCTATAAAAATGCACGAGACCGTAACTCATCATCATAAACCCGGTTATTATTTAGTGTAAAATAACGAACAAGAGGTAAATTTAAACAACTCGCAAAACTTGCCTTTGCTGACAAGCGCTGATATGCCGGCCCCAAAGAGAGCTGAGAATGAATGATAACAATTTACTTATACAATTGGCTTTTTAAAGCTCATATATATAATTAAACTCTGTGTAGTGAGACTTTTACCTTAGAAAACTGCTCTGTGGGTGGATTTTCGGAGAATTTAGAAGCATGGTGATTGGCTCTCTCCATTGTCTTCAAGTGAAACACCTGATTTTTTTTAACATTCGAATACGAAAAAGAAAAAAAAAATATTTTTCCATAATGAATTAACGTGCGAACTTTGTATCCATTTTTTGAGAAATTTCTGCTAAAGAAAAACGCTTACTTGAAACTCCGGCAATGTTGGCTGGCTCTTTTTCCGTTGTTGAGACAAACGAGGCTCCAGAATCTAATAAAAAGTACACAAAACGAACATTTTCGAAAAATAAATGTTCATGGCTAATTAACAAATATTATCGACAAAAAATCCACATAAATACAGACCTTTTTATTCAGTGGATGTGCTTTGAAGCTGCCAAAACTTTGTTTCTTGATTTCAGTTTCACTACATGCAGAACTATTTTTGGACCTGAAAAACTTAAGACTATACTGTAAGTTTGTCAACAAATAAATGCTTAAAAAGAAAAAATCTTGATTTTAATCAAGATGATCGAGGCAGGGGAATGAATAAGTAAACCTTCGCCGTTGTGCTCTGAGCATCGTTTCCAGCTCAGGTTCCTTCGGAACAGTAACCTTTAATTAAAAAAAACAAACATGAAAAAAAAATAGCTTGGAAAATAAATATCGGTTAATCTAATAGTTTTTGGAATTTGGCAAAATGAATTAAAATAAATAAATAAATAAAAATACCCCCTTAGTTGATTTATGCATCAACAAGAATTGATGCTTCAGTTGTGCAGCCTGCACCGAATAATAATATTTTTTAGAGAAATACTTATTATGTAACAGAAAAAAAGATTCAACTTTGTCTGTTTACTATCCTTCCAATGAAATGCCATAACATTTTAGTGAAAGTCTTTCGAGTTGATAGAAATTCGCACATTTTTCGGTTATTAGTCGAAATTCGTTCATGTGTATTTGTACCTTTCTTAAGTAGCCAACACTAAGCTTTTGTCTTTTTGTCGCAACATCAGATCCAGTGGGACTCTGAGAGCCTTTCAGACTGAGGCTGGCTGATAATTTTTGGAACCTGATAAACATTAAAAATTGTTAAATACACCTAAAAGGAGCAAAATAGCAAAATATGTAAACAGCATTTTATTTTATTTTTATAAACTTCAAACTGATTAGTAACAAACAGGTAAAATGTATGATTCGAACAAGATTCTCAGACAAAAATCGAAACTTTAATAAAGGCTACTACACCTTGTACAAACGTGTGCAGAATTCGTATGATTTGTTTTTAATTTCGCCAAGTGACTAGCCGTAGGTTCCATAAAGGATGGAGTAAGGCTTTTTCCTGAGAAAACGAAACGCAAAATCGTCATGTAAATGAAAACGGGTTGAAATGAGAAAAAAGAAGCAGAGATTACATAAAAGAAATCCCAGAATATTTCAGAAAAAAAAAAAAAAGAAACTCTGATAACATTGTGGTTATGATGAAATTAATTAAATGTGCTACAAAAAATAATGCTCGATGATTATTTACCTTTGGAATCCTTTTTCGAACTGGAAATAGCATTCGAACTGCTGCTGCTGCTGATTGACTTGATGTTATTGTGTGATGCTTTCGAATAGATGCTCGGCAAAATCTCCGTGTATAGTATTTTCTCCAAGTTCAGCTTTACAATGAATGCTGAATTTTTTTCCACAAAAAAAAAAAAAGACAAAAGATTACAATTATAGAGAGGGATATTCATTGAAAGAACATAAAGAACACAACAATGTAGCTATGAAACCCGAAAAGAAGAAAAAACTGACGTCAAAAAATGTCGTCATACGATGAAGTCATGCACATTTGTCGTATATCAATCCAAACAAGAAACAAAATAAAATAAGAAAAACAAAATGATAACTCACGAGAAGGAGGATAATCTCCAGAAGCTTCGAACCAGCGCTCGGCCTCCTCAATCTCGTAATCAAACTCGGGCCTCGTGAAATCGAAAAACTGAGAGGCTTCAAACTCGTACTCCTCATCGGTTTCAACAGACTCCACCTCATTTTCTTCTGGATTATTCTCCATCTAAGTTTTCCTCCACGAATTCACGTGCAGGCCAGCGCGTAGCTCATAATGGTTCGGTTATAGGACACCATTTTCGAAAAATAATACAGAGATTTTTGCCTTTTTTGGGCTCTGAATGATGCAGAGGAATGGAAGAAGGA
>CACSLK010030184.1:8700809-8716190 GCA_902706635.1 Striga hermonthica | reverse complement strand
GTAAGGCGCATAGGCACCCTGAAGATCATCCATGCCGGTTCGATTTTAAGAAAGCCGGCAGGGAGATTATTAGGAAGGAAAACCCGATTTGTAAAGCCGACAAGATGTTAACTAGGGTTTGATTTTTTATTTTATTTTATTTTTTTTTGTTCTATGTTATAATGCAATTGATATTTTATGCAGTATGAAACAAATTGTTTGTAATTTTTTCACATACATGCAATTTTCTGACAAATCTTATATCAAATTATTGTCTGAATTGAATTGAAGAGAAGCTAAGACAAAGAACACTGTTAATGTCCACTATTTTCGACAAACATAGATACAACGACTTTTATCTTATATAGAGTGACACTTCAAATACACAAGATTTCGACGAACTTATTTATGTTTATATATAACTCTTAAAAAATGAAAAAATAACTATAAACACAAAAGAAACATGAACTATCTTATATTTTATTTTATTTCTTATCTTAATTATGTTAAGTTATTATGAATTTGAAGTCATGCTGTCATGGGGTATTTATAGATGTTTTTTTGACATCTTTAGAGGTTCATTCGTCAAAAGATACCTTTCGGGATGTGCCTTGTTATCCAAAACTAAGTTGAGACCTATTCGGCATGAGAAAGTGCGTTGGAGTCGTGTACTTATCGCACCCGCCCGCGGCTAGCCATTGCACCCAACCGATGAGTTGTTCGACACTTCGCGCTCGGGACCCACCCACAGGGCATGGCATGCGCATGCGCGTTGGGAGCCGTAAACCGCGTGATTCAGGATATTATTCTAAGTTTTTCATTTATGAAAAAATAGAATCATAAAATTGGTACAAAACTAATTTTGTTCTGGTATCTTGTTTTGGGCATCCCGCCACTCGTCTACCAGGCCCAGAGGGGATAGAACGAGGTGTGGGGTTCGGGGGTGGGGTAGCGGCTAGTTGTTTGGGGACAGGGTTCAAGAATAGGTTTTTTTACCTTTGTCAATTTTTGGGACTGAGAAGGGTTGGATTTCTTATATAACAAGGAGAGACATCATGTCCCCATGAGAGCAACAAGGTAAACGTTCGAATTCAACATTTCGTTCAACACTGTTGTTCCTCCAGGTAAAGGCGACGTATGTGGAAGGGGGAAGTTCAATGTTCAGAGCTACGGAAAAAACGTGCTTAATAGCTTTGTTCTGAGTGGCATCGTCAACTTTTAGGAGAGTGCCGAATATGATGACAATAATTCAGAGAGCGTTTAAGTCGAAATAAGGGAGGGGGAGGGATGGATTTTGTAACAAATAGGTACAATTGTAGATTTATTTTTATTTTTATTTTTTTTAAGTTGAAAACGACAGACCATTTAAAAATCCGTATGGAAAATTTAGAATTAAAATTTCACGTTTCATCCAAAATTTGGCGAACGTATTTGGATTGTCAACTTTTATCACATCGATGTGGGTGGTTGGCAATGAAGGTAAAAGATTTAAAACCGGTAAAAAACCCAATCGAGCAAGATTCAACCACATTGTCTCGTTGGAGGGCCTGGCAAAGGAGAATTTATCTATGAGGGCGTATTTGAGGTCCTCCGGCATTTCTTAAACTTCATAAGGACTTGTCCTTTAAGTACTTAATCTCTTGTGCTGCAAAAGCCGATTATCCTCTGTTCCTTGCCAGATGCATCATTCATGTAGTAATCCTTGATATTATTTTGCAGTAAAGATATCTTTAAGGAATTTATTGAGTGCGGCAAGCTCGACCATTTCTCTGTCCAGTTACATGCTGCTCCATTTTCTTGATCTTTGACTCCATCTCCTACGGGCTCAGGCCCAAGTTACTCGGGTCAAGGCCCGAGTTCGCAAACCCGTGAAACAGGTGATCAAAGCTCCTGAGGGACAGATCCTCGCACCTCCGACTCAATCGAGAGATGGATTTGGCGAAGGATTTGAGATTCTCGACGAGCTCGGCCCAGGCCAGTCCCGATAAGTACGAGTCGTCGTTTGAGACAA
This sequence comes from Striga hermonthica, assembly GCA_902706635.1. NCBI lineage: Eukaryota > Viridiplantae > Streptophyta > Magnoliopsida > Lamiales > Orobanchaceae > Striga > Striga hermonthica. The sequence goes on along the minus strand of CACSLK010030184.1, from coordinate 8,714,200 downwards.
TTTTTCTAACACGTTCGAGGCGTAGGGCTTTGTTCTTGAGTGTTGAGATTCTATTTGTGTGTGTGTGTGTGTGTCTGTGTGAAAATTGGTGATACACAAAATTAAAATTCAATATGAAATAAAAACATAAAAAAAAAAGTGCTCGTTTATAATTCTACATTGAACCTTTTTTTACAGGAAAATGTCTTGGCAAATTAGGGATTTGAGGTTGTGTTACGTTTGTGGAGAATAAAAATATATGTGGATTAAGTGTTTGATTGTACATTAATAATATTTTTGGTAATTACAGAAGTCGGATCATGTTATTAATATATTTGTGATACTGGACAATGTGCTACATTGACATAAGATAGCATCAAACATTGATAACCAAACCCCACAAGCAGCAAAACATGCAGAAAGGAATCGATATTTTAGCATTCGATCCGGTACAATGATGACTATCAAATATGTCGAGTGTATACGAAAAAATAACCGAACAAAAAAGAAAAGGGCTTGATGATGCCATTCAAATATAAATTTAGCCTGAAAAAGTGATGACAGATATGCTACTGAGACATTTTACCTATAGTAAGCTGCAACTGCTTGGAGATTTCAAGATTTTCTGACACATTTAACGCAATTGTTTGAAGCTCAAAATTATATCCTTGTCCTTCTGCACAACCGTAATCGGCGCGAGTGTTAAAAGGAAAATTAATCCTTCTGAGTTGCTATAAAATTTGACATTTATGGTAAAAAAATGGAGCTTACAGTTTTGGCCAGTTCTTTGGCTTTTTCGTCATTAAAGCCAAGTGCAGCAAGTACTTTATGCCCTGCAGACTCCTTTTGTGCCCACATTCCGAGAACCAAATATGCAGTCGTTATTTCGCCACTTTCACCTGCAGTTTTCTAAATAATTCAGTACGAAACTGATAAATTCAAAACAAATAAAAAAATTAACTGCAATATTATAACAAAGACGTCGACCAAGTTAAACTTGTTATATTACTCTTAGGTGAAAGTGAGTAAAATTGATACCAATATACAATCAGTCACACACTGATTAATTCAAAGCAAAAACGAGACGTGTAGATTAAGGATATCACCAGTCACTATAATTCCATTTACCAAACAGTTACCAAAGGTTCCATGAATGACTAAAGTTCTATAGTTCACCACGTTTTGAAGATAAAAAAATTAGGTTCCTTTCAGCTTAACATACTCAATTATCTTCACTATTAAAAAAAGTAAACTATCAGGGAGCAATATAAGAAACAGACTTCTTGTAAGTTAAATGTTTCGTCAATAAAAACAAGCCACACAGAATTATATTCTGGTCCCATCACATCCAAATGAACTTTTTAGCATTAATATTCAAATTAGCAGTGCACTAAAGTTCTCACAATGTAACATTAATTACAAAACACGACTAATAAACACGATGCTTACAGTGCAGAATCAAATAAAGTAACACTTACAATACTGCATAGACCTATTGTGGCAAGCACATATGGGTTAACTTATGCACCTTGATTGTTTTGTCATTCCTCGAGTTGAGAGTTAAAACAATTATAACAGAAATAATAAATAAACAAAAATACTAATGGTTCAATAGGTACGGAAAATAGCTATAGACAAAAGAAAAAGTACAAATAAAAAGTGTTTACTATCTTAAAAGCCCATCTCCTTTGTTGCTTTCCAGGTCTTAAGCAGCCAGACAATACTTTGCATTTTGCTCAAGCTAAGTTATGAGTCAGTGACTCGGTGGCCAATTTTTTTTATGTCCGACTCTGCTCAACTGCTTGAAAACATTCATTTGGCACATTTAAAAAACTTTACTAAACAAAGAAATACATACAAACACTCAATTTTAAGCCAATATTTTGTTATAAAGAACAAAAGACAATGGCTCTTCCGATTGAGATCTTCAGTTTGGAGTACACAATTACAAAGCACCTCAAGTCAAATACTAGATTCCCCAAGAAAATTCTATCTAATACAAACGAGGCTTAAGAAATACTACCTCCTACTTTTAATATATGTCGTTTTGAGAAGTTGCACATTAATTGAGCATATTTTTTATTTAATGAAGATAGAGATGGATGTTTTGAGAAAAGATGAAGAGTGATATGAAAAGACGTAATGTATTTATTAGCTAAACGAGGGCAATAATGGAAAAATATGTACAAAAGATCCAAAACGACATTTATTTGGTTAATTGTTGATAAAGCCAAAATGACATTTAAAAAAAATAGGAGGGAGTACATGTGACATCTGCTATAAAAAACTTTAGCAACCAAAAGTAACTCTATAGAGATCCGTTAGTGTAGCCACAAATATTAAATGGAAGTGACAGAAATTTTACAATATAATGAATGTAAAACGGGTATTAAGGAGAACTCCAACAATCTGAAATATAAAAAGCTTAAAACAATACGCCAAATATCGATTATAATAAGACGAAAGTATCAAAGTACCTGACTTCAGCTTCTCTTCAACTGCCCAGTCAAGGGCCATCTGAGCTTGTATGGTCAAAGGTGGGTTCTCGGGGACGATAACTAATATACCAGATTTGCCTAGCAACTCTAGAGTTTCTTCTCGGACCTTGTAAAATGTAATCCCATTTTCCCTTAAAATTTTAGCTGCCAAACTGGTTCCTGCATGATTAACAATTTAGTTTATAACACATAGCTTACTAGATGGTCTTGCTTCATTCGAACTGAAAAACTTATCCTCGAAATCTATTTATATTTATTCAGGAGGAACTCAAACAATAGTCTGCCATATATCTTCATAAGTTTAGCGATATATTCAGGGAAACTGTTCTATTTGGAAATCAAACGACTAAACGAGCTATCAGCTAAATATAGCCGAGCAACAAAACTAAGATGTACAATACAAACTTGAAAAAATCCGAATATAATACACATTTTATCTATAATTCAATTGCATACCTTCGATCAAAATACCCATCAGGAGAGCCTCGGTCCCCGTTTTCGGATAATTGAGCTTATTTGCTGTAATCTCAGCTAAGGCAAATGACTTAATTGATCTTGCAGACCATCTACACTCAACAAGATTCCAATAACTTACACACCCATTGCCAATCAAAGAAAATCAAAGAAACCCAAAAAAAAATCCCAAAAATCTTACTTGGGCACATTGTCCGAAGCAACGTCAGTCTTTCTGCAGGGCCGGACTCAAATAACATGTCGAAAAATAATAAGTTAAATCTGCGTACGAACGATAAAAATTTCCAAACTGGAATGAAAACAATAAACTAAAATAAAATAAAAATAAAAATTACGTGGTGGGCAGACTGAAGGAGATGGTGGCGACCGCCGAACGACATCGTTTAGAAGTAATCAGACCGAAGCTTGACGGCTGAGCCCGCAGCTTTGTGCCCACAAAATAACTCGATAAACTGAAACCCATAATTTGCTCGGAGGGTTTCACGCAGGGTCGATTTGTGGCTGACGAGGAGGGTGTAATTGAGAGCACAGACAACCCTTGAGCAGCCATTGAAGAGAGGAGCTTTCTTGAGAAATGGGAATGTAAAAAGACTTCACTTGGATAACTATAAGCGGGAGTGGGCAGAGGGATTTAGGGTTCTCCGCATGTTACTCTGTCTTAAGCTTTTTTGTAGAATGTGACTGTGGATTGAAATCTACAGTCAATTTTGCAGTCTACCTTGTGAAGCGGATGAGCTGAGGCTTTGGGCTCTGGTGGTGAGAACGCAAAAGCCAATCTTTTGTATCGAGCACGATTGACAACTTGCCTGAAAACGCTGCTTACACAAAAGCGATTAGGATGCAAACCAATGAGACAATAAATTATCTATAAATTAGGGGAAAATGCTACGATCTCGTTACGGTATCATCCCGTCGGATGTTTTAACTGTTGGATCATCTATCTTCAACTAACTATATGTGTATCCAATGGTTAAAACATCCAACGGGATGATACTGTAACGGGACCGTAACATTTCCCTAAATTAGAAGTTTTAACACGATTAAAACTCCCGAGATAACGTTACCGTAAGGGGACTATAGTATTTCTCTACGTATTATAAGGAAAGTCCTTTAAGTACCATTCCGAATTTTTAACTGTAAATTATCTATAAATTAAATATATAAATAATATTAATGGGGCAATATATATTATAGGGAAAGTCCTTTAAAGGAACCATTCCAAAATTTTTAACTGTAAATGATCTATAAATTAAATATATAAATAATATTAATTATTATCCTCCTTATATATTATTCACGAATGCGCTGAGCCTACATGGTTGTTTCTGTTGCTTCATAATTCTACTTTGACAAAGAATCATACTTCATAATTATGTTTGGACAAGTAATATTGATATATTAATAATTAATAATCTAGGTTCGGACATTGCATAAATATTAAATAGCTAACTTAGGTATTTTAATATCACTTGTACTAATATAACCCTTTAATTCTTTGTAATTTTACATAGTGAGACATTAAGTGACTAATATATCTCTGACTTTTGATTTGTTTCCTTCAATTAGTTATTTAATTGTAAATGTATTTTAAAAGTTGATAACTTTTGTGTTTCTTATCGGTTTTACATATATAATATATCAAATTATTCATCTTTTGATGATCTTCGATTTGACATCCATATTGTATTAATGAAATAAATAAATTATATTTATCTTTGTAACATAAATTCTATGGCACCACATGTGACATCTTGGTGCCACAACATGATGTGTGATAGTTGTGGCACCAATCATAATGTGCCACATCATGTTGTGGCACCATAATATGGTGCCACATGTGGTGCCATAGAATTTCTGATCTTTATAATAATAAAAAATAATAGTATTTATTAAAATTTATTAAAAAAATAAAATTATTTCTCAATTGATATATTTATGTTTAATGTAGTTATATGTTGTAAGTTAAAAAATTATTATAATATAACACAAGTAAGTCGCAAATAAAAAAGTGTCATACTAAATATATAATAATATATATATATTTTTATAAAAAGGTATTTAAATTTTCAATTAATTTTTCTCATTAATTTTAGATTTGAAAAAAAAATAGCAAGCACCCGTGTAATACACGGACGTTGTACTAGTTAATCATTATTTTCAAAATGGGACTAGATAAAACAGTACGACTATATAGGCAAAATAAATAAATAAATAAAATATGTTACCACGGTCTTTAAGAGAGTCGTAAAGTTTTTCATTAAATGAACTATATTATTGTAATTGCTGGTTGAGTAAAATTTAATGAAACTCGTCAACAGTTATTTATATACAAATCACACCATAAATATATCTAATTTTCTATCTAATGTCCTCTTATCCTTTCCTTCTTAATCATTTTCATGTGATGTGCTACAATCATGGATATAATTATTTATAAACATATACAAATTCATGGTACAATCATGTATATAATCTTTTCTTAAGTTATGTTTGATAGACAAATAAGTTAGCTTATAGATTATTTGGTTAGTTTATAAGCTCTTTGTATTCAAATAACTCTTGCTTGGTAGGACGAGCTTTTTTAAAAGGCTCGAGCTTATTTGATAAGCTAGTTGAAATTTTTTATTTCAGCTAACTTATCAGCCAGCTAATTTTGAAAAAAAAAATTTAGCATATAAGTTAGCTTTCTAACTATAACTCATAAGCTATAAGCTCGAAAATTACTGTTAAGCTATAAGAATAACGTGGGACTCCTCTATATGAACTTCAGGTATAAATAAGGAAGATTAAGGAACTTGTTTTGAAGAAGAAGTCAGAGCTCGAAGACATTTGTAGAAAGACACGTTTAATTCCAGAATCCAATGGTTCTATTGACAGTAATAATGTTCTTCAAGAAAGTGTCATTTTTTTTTCAATTCTTATTTCTGATTTTTGTTTTTGCGGTTAATGCAAGACGCTGTTGATGCTTCTTTTGTACTTGAACAAATTGAACTGCAAATATCAAAAGTCAAAGACGAGGCACTCAGCCGGAATGAAATCCTCGAAAAGGTTGAGAAATGGATGGCTGCATGTGACGAGCTAGGAAAGCTGGCTTGAGGGAGTATAATAGGGTTCGGTTCGCCTTCGATTTGAAGTATTACTATTTCTTACATCCTTAGTTGCAATTGCACAATTCGTCTGAGATATTTGTTTCTTTTTTTCTTTTGTTAGGATGAATCGTTATAATGCTGGGAGAGGTGCTCATCTTACTCTTGAACGTGCTGAAAAAGCCCGAGCACTAGTCAACAAACTTCCTGGTATGGTTATTTATTTATTTTTTTCTACAACCTTAATTATTGAAATTGTGGCTTACAGTAATTGGCATTGTTTTGTCGAATAGGAATGGTGGATGCAGTGACTTCGAAGATCACCGCGTGGGAAAATGAGGGAGGAGTTCATTTTACTTATGATGGGGTGAGCGCTTTTCTCTCGCTATCTCTCATCATAACATACACTCTGTAGTGTACCATAATCCACCATTGCTTCAAATCTTGAATTTTCTAGATTCGTTTGCTTTCAATGCTTGAAGACTACACGGTTTTACGACAAGAAAAAGAACTAGAGCGCAAAAGGCAGAGGGTAAGTACCTTTTTTTGGCTCGGCTTACTTGCTCTAACACGTCATTTGGAAGATTTGATGATATGTGCTGATTATTTGTTTTATCAGGACCAGAAGAAACTCTAGGGACAGTTACTAATTGAACAAGAAATTCTTTATTGATCAAAACCGAGCGCATAGATTGTCGTCATGTAATAATGGAGTTCGTGCAAACAATAAACAGCTCTCTCTTGGTGGATCTATGCTTCTTCAAACTCATACTCCTAATACACGCATTATCAGAATAAGTGAAAGAATGAACCCGAACTGCCTTAAAGATGATGAAGGATTTACAGCTCTCGGTAAGTTTTCCCGCCATTTTTGGCTTGGTGATATTATTTTTTTTCAATATCGGCAAAGGATATATATGATAAATTCTTCTTGTGTTATATTTGGATATAGCCTGTCTTCCTATAAAACAAAATTCTCTCAACCCCACACTCATTGCTCGAGAAATAGAGTCGCGGCTGCCTTTCTCGGTTATTTCCTCCACCAGAGCCTTCAAAAGCCAACGCGAACAACATTTGTATGGAAGACCCGAACAAAAAACACAACGAGATGCTTCGAAAGACACTCACAATCAACGAAATAGAGAACCGTACGCCTCAAGAAACAGCCATAGTTTCCTCCCTGCCCTCAACACCATCAACGGTTTCTATTATTCCAATGCAGGTGGCCATAATAACGCCCACTCAAATGCCGACAGCTGTCCCAAGACAGATGACGATTGTTCCTGCAGCTAAGTCGGACAATGAGGAAATTGAATACTCGTTCGAGGAGAGGCGGGCCGGGTTTGTGCTTAGCTTATGATTTTTTATTGAATCATCGTGCTGACCAGACCATTCTTAAATTCAGTGAAATTCCTTCTGTATTCATCTTATATTACTTTTTTGTGGATGATGCAAAAATGATAGTCAATTCTGTTGCCTTCATCTTGTGTACACACTGAAAAGATACTACCTTTTCTAATTTGACTATTTGATTCAATGTACTACGAGGATGTTTCCAAGTTATCCTAATTGACAATGGACAAGGGTGGATTGAGGCAAAATTGTATATTTAGTCCTGTTTGGTTTAACGTCGTAGTATTTTTAGTCTCAAGATTTCAACATTTCGTCTTCTGATCCTGTAATTTTGTATTTTGGTGCAATTTCAGTCATTTGAAAATAAAATAGCGAATTTTGTTGCATTTTAGTCCCAAAGCACTGAAATTGCGCTGAATTTTAAAATCATAGGACTAAATAACAAAAATGTTCAATTCTTAAGAGTAAGAACGTCACTAGGTCAAACTAACAGGACTAAAATTGCAATTTTGCCTTTTTCTAACCCGTTTGCTGATTTGGATTAGACTCGACTTTAAGGGATTGAGTTCATTATTTCAATTTAATGGAATAAATTAAAAGGGAGAATTTAGTGTAAGATACTGTAGTCCTTAGAATGTTTTCTCCTTCTTCCTTATATCTTCCTGCTTCTTTTTATAGTAAGAATCATATTAGACAGACCCAGCTATTCTTTTAACATTTATGTTATATTTTTTTAATAGATATAAATATAAATAGAATATGGCAATTTATATCTTTGTGAAGTAAGTTTGATAAGTTGATCCACAAATAAAATATGTATCATTTTTTATTAGATAAGTTTGATGAGTTGATCCAAGTTTTTTTGGGCTTTGAGGAAATAATTTTGTACTAATGCAAGGAAACATAAAGCAAGCACCATCATTTTACCATTTTTTCCTCTGTAATTTTGCATAGTAAAGACTAAGGGCATGATTGGTATGAAGGAATGACATGAGAATGGAATGATCATTCCTTCACTCATTCCCTTTCCTATGATTGGTATACATTTTTTAAAGGAATTACCATTCCAATGGGAATGACAAAACCCATCTCCATGGGATTAGCCATTCCTTAGTTCATGGAAGGTTTTCTCATTCCCATTTGTGTAGGAATCAATTTTTCAAAAAATAAAATTAACAAAAAATAATAATAAATAAATATATAATATATATTATAAATCATGATTAAAATATATTAAATAAAATTATTTTATAAAATAAAATTCAAATAAAAAATTGAAAATTTACTTTTATTTATTGTTTATTTAGATATATTAAATACTTATATAAAAATAAAACTAAAAAAAACATTTATATATAATTTAAATATATTATTTTTTATATATTATTAAAAATATATTATTAAAAATATAGTATTAAAAAATATTAAAAATATATATTATTAAAAATAAATTAATTTTTATTTTTATATATTATTAAAAATATATTAATATTTATTTTTATATATTATTAAAAATATATTATTTTGAAAAATAAAATTCAAAACTTACTTTTATTTATTGTTTAATTAAAAAATAAAAATATATATTATAAAAATATATTATTTCTTATATTTAAAAATATATTACTTTTAAGAATATATTATTTTTATTTATAATTTAAAAATATATTATTTTATTTTTGTATATTTTTTAAACTATATTATTTTTTATATTATTAAAAATATATTATTTTATTTTTACATATTATTTAAAAAAATCATTTATATATAATTTATTAAAAAAATATTTTTTTTGAAAAAAACCTTTTATTTATTTTTATAATAAAAAATGATAATGTCATTCCATTCAGGTCTTATTCCTTCTGCATATCAAACGCATCAATGACAAAACTTGTTTCATTCCATTCCCATAATCATTCCATTCTTCTGTTCATTCCATTCCTACGAAATCCCATTCCAGTAAAGACTAAACAGTGGCAGTAACAGTAGTTGTACAAAATTGGTAGACATGTCCACGGGTCGAACCAGCCCTGAAACCGATCTCGTAAGGGATGGTTCGTTGAACCGGACCATTCGAGTCGCGGTTCGGTCCCAGTTCATTTTTGTCCCGCCGGGCCGGGTCGGGCCACAGGTCAGACGGCGGGCCATGAGTTATTTTTCTTAAAGGCCGTACTGGCCCGTGAACCGCCGAATCAATGAACCAGCAATTTGGGCCAGTTCTATAAACTGGCCCATTTAAATGGACGGGCTGGTCACGGGCCATGAGATTGAGGCCTGCCGGTCACCGGGTTGCGGCCCAACAATTGGCCACGATTAAATTCAAAGGTATCTTTTTCCAAATAATGAAATAAATCGTCTAGTTTTATTTTACCTAAAGAAAGAGATAACAACCTTTTTTTTTTTTAGCCAGCCACGGTATTCGGAGCTATGCCTCGACTTATCTGTTGGTCGACCGGGGTCGCACACCTGACAGTGGCTGGTGAGTCTCCCAACAAGGGTTTTCTGCATCCACAAAGACTCGAACCCGAGACCTTGCTTAAGCGACATCAAACTGTTTACCACTTGAGCTACCCCATGTTGATCCTCCAACGTTAAACCTTACATAAGCTGAAAAAAGACGGGAAAAAAATAATTAAATTCCCATTTAATATTTTGGAAAATAATGGAATTTCCCTTTATTTTACTATCTTCCAATTCACATCACTTTGCTATTTTTTTTTTTTAACTTAATGTATTAAATTTCCAAGCGGACCCCAAACCATTTTCTCAACCGTAATTAATACTTTGAATTTTGCAATTTAAATATTGATTTACCCACCTAATTATTTTTTCAATTATTTTATTATATCATATTTATTTCTTTAATTTCTCTCCAACTTTATTTCATTGCTCTACATTTTTTTTTCTGGCAAAAACCCTAATTTCACAAGTCCAATTTTTTTGTTTTTCCACACCCATCTTTTTCTTTTGCTTTCTTTTCTTTTTTTTTTTAAAAAAATAAAAATAAAAAATCCATTTCATCTCTTTTGGGTTTGATCATACCATGAATAAGCTGAAAAAGGCCCATAGTAAGTAGATTCTATGAAGCTCTGTTTGTACTCTGATGACCTGTAAAAGTAGCATCTTGATTCTTTGGTTTCTTGATTTTACAGATTTTCTGAAGCAGACCTTTTTTTTTTCCCCTTTTTAGAGCTCTGTTGATTTATAGTTTTCAAAGTTGGATTTTAGTTGGTCTGAGTATTCGAGCTCAATAAGAATAAAGAAGACAGAAAAAAAAAAAAGACGGGCTTTACTCGCTGAGCGAGTTGGGGTTTAAGCATTGGTAATCTCTGTGAAGGGTTTAAGGGTTGTTTGGTTAGTGTATGAATGGAGGAAAAGGACGGGTTGAACGGCTCTGGGTTCAGGTTAAAAGGCGATGAAGCCCCTCAGAGTTACAGAGTCGAGCCGAGTGATGAAAATCCCGGCATCCAGTCTGGCGGATCGACTGCGCCGCCGCCTCCGGTGGCGCCATCTCCAAACGCGGCGGATCCGTCGACGGAGTTGAAGAAGAAAAGGGGGAGGCCAAAAAAGCGCTCAGGAGATGGTTCTGCTGCAGCACTATCACCCATGCCGATATCCGCTTCGATTCCCTTCACCGGCGATTACTCCTCGGCTTGGAAGAACAGTGCAAGCCGGCCGGTGGACACTTTCAAGAAAAAGCACAAGTTGGAGTTTGAAAATCAAGGTATTTAGGAGTGTTTGTTTTGGTATTCTTCCGACAAGAAATGTGTTGTTTTAGGAAGAAAATAGATCTGCTAATCTGCTTTTCTGTTGTTCTGTGCTTGCCTTTTATGTTTTGTGGGTCAACTGTAAGCAAGCTTTTTTAGGCAATCTAATTTCGAATTGGGACCCCTTTCAGCTAAGTTCCTCAAAGGTGTGTGTGTGTGTGTGTGTGTGTGTGTGTGTGTGTGCATTACTGTGTTGTTGTAGTTTGGTGCTTGGGCCAAATAGAATGTTTGGAAAACTGTTAAAAGATCTTGCTTTGTTTGTTTATTAGTGGTGTGTCTCTTTTGGTGATGTGACCAGACGCAAGATCTTGTCTTTTACTCAATAATTGCTTGGTCTGAGTGAGTAAATGGGAAAAGAAATAGTAAAGAAGCATAATAATGAATTATGGTGAGAAGATGATTAGAAGATGATGTAACATGTATGGATCTAACCCAAGATAGAGAGGGGTGGATTAAGTGCTGTCGTTAAAGAGATTAAAATTGTTCGGCAAGCTGTAAAAACTCGAAAATGTGTGGCATCTTTCATTCTCCCCTGCAGCTTAAGGATATTATTATGCTTGTTTATTTATATATCTTTGCACACATCTTCAATCTATATGAATAAATTACTATCAGATTCAAAGTCAAGGGAAAGGTTGTTTGGGTCTTCCATTTATCATTGGTGATTAAGGGAATTTTTTTCTTCTTTTTTTTTTAGTCTTCATGGTCTCTCGGTGTTGAGTTAACAAAGATAATTCCATGTGCTGTGGTAAACATGGGAGATATGTTTCTTGAAACATATGCATGTAATTACGAATTACAGTTGCTAATTAGTGGTGATTGAACATATATTTAACGTGTGGCTTCATATAAATAGAGGGTTTTCGCTGAGTTAACTAGAATATCCTTCAAAATGTCATCTTTTCAATTATATGCATCACTTTCCTATTTTAAGTGTCATATATAGTGATGTTTATCAACGATATATTATTACTCGAGCACTTTCATATTTTTTTTCACGTTTTGCAGGGCAACCAGTGGCGTGCTCTTTCAGTGGAAGTTTTATACCTCATATGCTAACGGTTAACAGTGGCGAGGTACTTTAGAGCTCGGACTAGGAACAATAGATCTCTTCTGTTTCATATTATTCTCCTTATAATATGTGTGCACATGAACTTATGAACTCCCTTTTACCCGATTTATATCTGTATGCCACAAACATTTTGTGTATTGTGAAGGCATATATCTTCTTATTGTTATCTGTTTTTGTAGCTTTTAGCTATGGTAATTTTTTATTATGCTGATATTATTTTGGCAACTAGGCGGAGTATAATTGTGTAATCAAAATATGAACGAAAATATTTCTGTACTTTTTGTTATTTGAAGCTAATGAAACATTTAAAATTGCATGGTGAAATGATGTCTATCATGAATTCTGTACTAAATGCATCTTTTTCAAAAGATATCGGAACCTTATACAGAACAGCCTTTCTTTCCGGTTAGCTTATTAAGATTGTCTAGAGTTCCCATTCTTTTTCTTTCTTGTGGCTCGTTTGAATTCCTAGTTTTACTTTTGATTCGTTTCTATTTCAGGATATCATGATGAAGATAATATCATTTTCTCAACAAGGATCGAGAGCCATTTGTATTCTGGCTGCAAATGGCACTATCTCAAATGTCACAATTCGTCAAGCAAATTCTTCTGGTGGGACTTTAACTTATGAGGTAAAAAGTAAATGCACTTGCGTCCCTACGTTTTTTTTTTGTGTGTTTTCTTATTGTCTATTTTAAAAATTGTTTTGTCGAATGCTTTCGCAATCCATCACATTTCTCCGGAAAAATCATTAATTGATGCCTATTTTGTACAGGGTCGTTTCGAAATCCTTTCTCTAACAGGATCATTTATGCCGAGTGACAATGGGATGACAAAAAGCAGATCGGGCGGGCTTAGTGTCTCTCTGGCGGGCCCCGATGGCCGTGTATTGGGTGGAGGATTAGCCGGAATGTTAGTCGCGGCAGGTCCTGTTCAGGTCAGTAATTTGTTGTTAGTCTATTGAAAATTAGAAAAAAAAATAAATAAATAAAAATTATAAAGTGATTTGCTATTTAAATCCAGAGGCAACTAGACATTTTCTCTGGTTCACCAAATGATAAGATACTATTTAGTTGACAAGTTTCCCCTAGGACTACAAGCGAGCCGAGCCGAGCCGGGCCGGGCCGAGCATTGGCCTTATCGAGCAAGATTGACTTTTTTT
>CACSLK010030184.1:8631483-8642475 GCA_902706635.1 Striga hermonthica | reverse complement strand
TAGATACACATGTTATATTAATCTACATGTTAAAAATCCCAACATAATGTTTCCATAACTGAACTGTAACATTTTTTCATTATTATATAGACTGCAAAATTTAATACTTGAGCAATTCTTGTGGACTATTCCCAAGGCAAATTCACAACGCCGTTTTTGCAAGATCTGAATCGTTAGATCAACATAATGCACACACAAACATACATTAGTAGTAAGAAGAGAAAAATCAAACCTTGTAAACTTCAAAATATTCCAATAAAATCCGTCACTACGAACCCCAGCTCGAACTCGAAGATTGTCCGAAATTTAAGGAGAAAAAAAAAATTCCGAAGAAAGCTAAAAGAATACAATTAAAAGAGACAGGACAAGAAGACAGAGATAATGAATGAATGTCCAAAAAGGAGAAAGCTAATTGCATCGGGACTTGAACCTTCGACGACTAACAGTTAGTCACCTCACCAACAAAAAAAAAGATCACTTTTATTATCGTTTCTTGCTCTCAACCTCTCGGCTTATCAGATTCATCAAAAAAAAAAAAGATTTTTTTTTTTATTTTTTTGTTTCTATTTTTGGAAAGAGGAGAAAAGAATTCGAGCAAATTAGAAAGAGCCGGAGAGTGCGAGAGCGAGCAAGCTGAGGATGATGGAAGAACAAATGGGGGACTCTTTGTATATATAAAGGAGAAAATTAACTAGAAACATGAACAAGAACATAAGGAGAAAGATAATTTTCTAGAGAGAGAAAGGAAAGGGGCAAACCCTAATGATTAATTAGGCGCAAAAATGGCGGATGTTGGAGAGAGAGAGAGAGAAAGAAATAGGGGGGGNNNNGGGGCGGCGTGGGGGCGACCGCCACCTCCGCCACCACCCAGAGCTGATAGAGACACTTTTAGTTATGGGGAATGTTACGGACCCGTCACGAAATCATTCTATAGAAGTTTGTAATCGTTATGAATAGTTGATCTAACAGTTACAAATTTCGGAGGGATAGTTCCAAAACGGGGTCGTAACATCTCCATTTATCTATTTCACGATAATTAATAATCTTGTAATTTATTTATTTTTGAGGTGGAGAAAGGGTTTCTGCGTGCTTTACGTATTTCCTTTTTGACTGCTTCAAATATATATACAGTGAGTTAATTTATAAAATTTAAATATTTTAAATATATTATATATTTTAATAATTACCAAATGTCATAATTTCAATTATGATACTTATAATATATTATCTACTCATTTTTTCTTAAACTATATACTTAGCATTATATATAATTTTTTTAAGAGTATAGTTTATTAATGTGGACTTCATAATTTTTTATTTCACCTAACCATTAAAATAACAACTATATTATTATACTGTTTTAGTTCATCAATATTTATTACAAATATAAATGATATATATTCAATGAAAATTTATTATTATTTATGGTAAAACATATATTATAAAGTTTAACATGTATTTATCCTTTTTTACTAATATATTATACTATTTATTTAATTAATATGATTAAGTTTTTTTTTTTGGTTGTATTTAAAGTGTTTTGATGAAACTAATATCTACTACCATAAAATAATAATATAATTAATCAAATTATGTTTCAGAGTTATAATGAATAAATTAGTTTAATGAGGTAAACAAATTAGATAATTATTAACAACATTCACTCATGTGAAAATGCTTTTATATAAAATCCACATTCCCAGAACATAAAAAATTCCATTTGAATTCAACATAAAAAAAAATCCATCTCTTTTATTCTATCTCAACTCAACATTCATCTCTCCAGTTATTTTATCTCAATTTATCTCTCCGTCCATCTCTTTTTATCTCAGTTGTGCAATTAAAACTGAATTCATTCATTACTTTTTTTTTTTATTTATATTCATAGAGCAAAATATTATAATTGGCATTACTACTATAGTCATCGTTTTTTCCTTTATATAATATAAGTCTGTAACAAATAAAAAACCTAAATTCCTTTATATAATATAGGTATGTAACAAAAAAAATACTAGCTACCATTAATGTTTTATCGTAATACACAGCCTACTATTCACAAACATTCCAAAACAATTTCAATACTAAATAATGTTATAGAAGATTGATTTTATGCCTTCCTTTCCACGTTTGTTTTAGTTTAGAATGGACTATGTGCACTCAACTAAAAAAATAATCTATAATCTTATACTAATTTCGGGTGTAAGTATTGTCATCTTTTGTGTCTTTATATATATGTGATCGCTAATTTATATAAATGTTCTTTAAAATTTAATAAATTTTTTATCTTTTATTTTTCATATAAAATGTATCTAATTAATTATATAATTTTTTATTCGACATCCTTATTTATATATAAAATAATTGAATTTAATCTATTAATTGAAAAAAAAAACTATTATCTATTAAGCTAAATAGTATTTCAAAAAAGTGCTAGCAATTTTTTAAGGAATGTTTGATACTTTTAAATATTTTTTTATTAATTTTAGTTTTGTTTCAAATTATCCATACATAAATTTTAAAAATTATTATAAAAAGTAAATTGATCGTTAGTATTGATATCTTATATATGGTGAAAATTTATTATTGATAAATCACTGGCATAGTTAATTTAACTAACTTGATTGAAAATATTAAAGCACCATTATTTCAAATAACAATTCTATTCTATTCTTTAAAAAATAATTGAATATGCATGTAAGATAAAGAATTGTATATTTATTTATTTCTTTATATATATTTATGTTTATTTGCTATTATTATTATACTTTTTTTTAAAAAAAAATGGAGCTAAAGAAGGGATGTGCGAAAAAAAAAAAAAAATATTGACCGTCAATATAAACTACAAACTAGTCTCTAATTGAATTCTTAAAAAATAAAATAAATAAATAAATAAACTTTTTTTAGGACCCTTGCTAGACACTATAATGGGCCCAACATTAAACTATCCATCAGCCCTTATTCTTTGAGATTATATATATAATGGTTCAATAGAACAGTCCTGACATCCAAAAGAGAAAAGCCCATCTGTCCTTATGAGCCCAATGGGGCATGTGGGCCCCATCACTGCCCATCTTATTGAGTTTATTGTTCCCTTTATTAATGTCCCCACCATTTCTTGTTCTTTACTGATGTGCAGGTGGGGCCCACATGCGCACGGTGCATACTCGATCGATCATTTTTTTTTTTTCCTTTTTTTTTTAATTATTATATATTTCTCCTTTATTTATTAGGGAAAAATAAAAATAAAAATAATGGTGGGCAATTATTTTCAACAAAGACTTTTGGATGGTGAGGAAAAAGATTAGAAATGTTGTGGTGTTTGTTATGCTAAATCATTGTGATTAATTCTTGTCGTGTCTCATTAATTTGGGTGTGGTTGAGCTTTGTTAGATATCTCAATTATTACCACCATCATTTCACCCAATTTCTAGACTTAAAAGCCCTCATTCTTTTTGCTATAAGTATGCTTACTAGTGCAATACCCGTATACTACAACACGAGTGTTGAGTTAAAAAATAAATTATAAAAGTTGTTTATGTTTAACACCAAACCTAACTGAAGAGCAAAATAATATAAAAACAACATCAGGAAGTATAGATTTTCGCCATGTCAGCATTCAAAGCGTGAGAATCTGTCATCTAAGCTCCACACGTTTTGGATTAATACACAGGGAGGGATTGTAAGCATTAATGATGGATACAACATGAAAATACGAACACAACATGATATAATTGAAAAAATATAACTATAGAGATAAATAATATGATTGGCAAAACACGTTTCAAGATAGATAATATTAGAATATTCATTTGTAACTTGTCTCAAATCGTTTATATAAGGAAAATAGACATAATTTATAAGTCTATAAGTTACTCTTTTTACCACCAATTGGTTTTGGGATGGAACATTACTTGAGTTTCATCTAGGTTTTTCCTGTTACAATGCGTTTCACGTGCATGGGACTGCACTCGTTTTTCCACGTTTCTTATAACTAACGTGAAAATAAATAAATAAAAAAATGTAAATTAGGAGTCCTCTTCATATTTATTATTAAATAAATAGATAAAATTATTAGCATGATTTGCCGCCCTCTATGGCCCTATCAAACTTGATGAGGTTAGGGGTTTTATTTAACCAAAATGCAGAAATTAAACCCTAATTTGTATGGTTTAATTCTAATTTGTGGATTAAGGTGCGTACGTGTGACTTATTAAAATGTCCAATATTTTATAGGAATTTATTTGTTGGCACATATAATGTTTAGCAATTCACTTAATAAAAATAGGTGTTCATTTAATAAAAATGTGTTCATGATTTAATAAAAATATGTAACTTTCAATTATTCATATTATTTTGACTGGTTCCATTTTGGAATTTGTCCATTTATGTAATGTCTTTTTATGTCCTGAAATACAAAATATTTTTGTTTTTATTTTGATACAATATATTTTTTGGTATTATATAATACATATTTCAAAATTAATTAAGAATGACCACAAAATATCTCCATTTTTTATTACAGTCATACAATAATAAAAAAGCATATACATCGAATATTTTGAAAAATCAAATCCTAGAGTCATAAGTTGAAGATGTCTACTGATAATGGTTTGATGTATTGGGGAGTCTAACGATAGGAAAAACACGAATGCTGTATATAAAGAAGTGTTTTATTCTATATTTGTAATTAACTTCTCTTCTATTATATCGTTTTTCGTGCAAATACACGGGAGAAAACTAGATCATTTTGATTTGGAAACTTGCATTTAGTATCACTACAAAACACTTAATTAAAGTGGACTATATTTTTAGTTTTTACTAGGTGCAATGTAACAAATGGATGATGGCATTTTTACTATTTCTATCACTTACAATTTGTTTTTTGGGTACCAAAAAAATAAATAAATAATAAATAAATAAATAAAAAGACATGATTTGAAAGTGTCAGCTCTTCTTGCTCGTGACCAACACGCTTCTCACACCACCGGTCCACCACCGACTATCATCATTATTCACTAATATACCATATTATATTGAGTAACTATATAAACCCTCACAATATCAGTTATTTTGTATACACACATGTTTACATGACATTAATTTTGGCAAAAAAATCCAATTTTAGTCCTATAAGTTCGACATTGTTTAATTTTGGTACACTAATTTTTCTCTCATAAAAAATACATCATTATTTTAGCTTTTTCGTCAATTTTAGTATAGTAATCCCAATGGACCGAATTACATGATGACGTGGAAAATTGTAATTCATCCATGTCAAAATCCTATTCATCCACGTTGTTTTAATTTTTGTCCACGTTATCACGTAATCCAGTTCCTTAGGATTACAGTACTAAAATTAACGAAATTGTAACACAATGGACTATTTTTTATGAAAAAAAAATTGGTGTAGCAAAATTGGACAATGACCAATTTAAATGACTAAAATTGAATTTTTGCCCATTAACTTTTGTGTAAGGCAGTAGTGTAATGGACTCGCTCGTATCATACACAAAAATATATACTTAAATGATGAAATATTATATTTTCATTTATGTAAGTGACATATTTTATTTATGTTACTTTGAAAATCATGACATATTAATTTGAATTTGGAAGTTATAATAATGTACTTTTTAACTTTCAGTATTATTATAAACTAGAACTGGCCCGTGCGATACACGAGAGGGTATATTTATCTGATTTTTTTAATATAAACTCGCAGGTTGGGCACGCTACATGCTGGAAACTCGCGGGATAGACGATTTTCGCGGGGTCGAACTGAAAACTCGCGGGCTACATGGTGTGGCTGGTAGGGAAACTCGCGAGTTAGCCCCTGTTCACGGGCGCGGAATGAAATTCGCAGGCACTGGCTGCAGTGGTTTGGTCCCGGGCATGTGCGATTTCGTTTCGCTCTAACTTTTCGCACACAACTCCGATTCGCACGAAATTTGGACCAAAATTCTATTCATTGAATTCTCTTCGTCCCAGTATGGCTAGGTCGGATTTTCCGGGTTGGATGGCTCGGTCGGCTCGGACGGCTCGTCTTCTAGTCTCGACAAGTTGGACCTATTCAACACCAAAACAAAAGAGAAAACGCGCAAAAATACGAGAACACTATACAATAACAAAAATACACAAAAACGATAAAATGGACCTGTCGACACTAAAATGAGCCTAAAAACTATAAAATAAAGCACACAAAACACATGAAAATAACGACAAAACACAATAAACAAACACCTTCTCGCCTTCATGATCCCAAGTGAGTATCCTACACTAAAGAACATGAGCGGATAGTTTTGTCACAACCAACCGTGTCCCGTTACATAAACCCATAGAATGATCCATATTCCGCAACAACATGACGGGGTTCCAATCTTCAAATGCAACTGATGATTTGGAATTCCCGAACATTTGATACTATTCAAGACCTCGGGCGTATGGATATCAGAAAGAAAATCATTATTCGAGTCGGACTTGCAAGTACTGTCAGAGCTCAAGTACGTATTACCGTCTGATAAGTTCAACGATGTCATGTATTCATCATCGGTTGTCTGCTTAAACATTGGATACGTGCTTTCTACAATTTGAGCAATCGGATCATCGGATGGTTGAAGCAATATATCCTCAGGTATGTAAATCATTGCACAACCATCGTTTGACCCTCCTATAGTTCCATCACCAATGCTCGCAATCCATTCAGCGAACCGAGAAACCTCTTCACGTTGCTTGGAATCTCTAAGACTCTGAAGACGCATGTTCTTTGTAAGCCTGAGCACAGTACAACTCCTCCAGATGTCAGAAGCATTAATCGCAGCATTCACAATATCTTGACGACTACCCTTTGGAAGCAAAAAGGCTTGTGACATTCAGATATGAACTAAAATTGATACTCACCTGTTGCAAAACAATATATATTAAATTGCAATTTAAACTATATAGAATATCATTATTTCTTTTGTATTATAATTTAAATAAATCATAAATTCGAAATACCTGCAATCTTTTGTCTTATCCTACATAATTTCATGACGAGAACCCATGGTTCTCCGTTGTTCGCAGATTGGAAGTGATTTTCACAAAAAATAATCGTGAACATATTCACCCCAAAGTTCGCAGCGCATCACTAATCCACTATTTAGTTAAAAAAAGAAATTTAATATTAAATTTTACACACATTTTACGAAAATATAATTCATGCTATATATATTACTTACTCCAAATCCATTATTGAAAAAGCGATCCCTTGCTTTTCTTCTCTATTTATCTAATCTAAATGAATGGGTCGAACCTCGACGAACATACCAATAGCATCTACAATAGATATTAGTAGAAAATTAAATACTATTTTATTAATTAATATATCAACGATAAAAAAATAAAATTGAAAAAAATTTGAATCCACCATAAATAATAAATAAAAGATTTACCATAAAGGATTGACTCGTCCACAATGTCATCATTTTGAAGAAATGAAAAACTACGGAAGTCGAATTTGTTTGTAGTATTTTTGGGCATGTGGTAACCGAGCTACCCGACTCGGGTCGTTCTCAAAGGAAGGCTCTTCGGAGCTTTGTTCACTACCTAGTCGTCAAAGTCACACAACCGAAAAGAAGGTCCTACACATTCTACTCGCTTGAAAGGGATTGATTTAAGCTAAACTAATCTACGAAATTGAGGGCATTGAAAGCAATTAAAGCACGCAAAAAGATGAGAGAAATCAAGGGGGAAAGAGAGATTTTGGTTCGCCGGAGTCTCTATGATCAAACACGCACAAATAACCGAACATTGCCATGTGAGCTAAAACCCTAGGAAGCTAAATCAAACTCTAGCACAAGGCGAGCAAGCATTCAGCTCCTAATCACATTTAGTCAAGCATTCACGATCTAAAGATTCAATCTTTTCCTCCAAGCAACTCAAGCACAATATCAATTTTCGCAAAAGCAAACAAAGATATACGAAGTAATGAGGCTTAAGACTAAATACCCACTCTTACACGCACTTAGAAGGAGAAACAAAGTCAAAAGCTCGAAATTTTACTCGAAACAATATCGCCGGAAAACTTGATTTATATGCTCCAAACACAAAATAAAAAAAAAAGGAAAAAAAGAAAATAGAGAGGATTTTCCCAACTTAAAAGTTGGGAAATGAGGGTTATATTAAAAAAATACAAAGCATAAATATAACTACACCACAAACACACACTAAAAACACGCACATTTAGTCAAAAACTCGCGAGGTCCCCATGAAATTCGCGACCTCGAGAGTGTGGTTTGGGCGTTGGCAGCACAGGGGCGTGCGGGCGCGCGCTGGGCATGAACTCGCGACGTCGCGGTGGAATCCGCGTGCGCGCGGCGTGCATGGAGCTGCACTCGTGAGGTCGTGGAGCATTTCGCGCGCTGGGGCGTGGAACTCGCGAGCACGGCAGGAAATTCGCGCACGCGGGCGCTGAACTCGCGGGTTGCATCCGTTTCGCGGACGCGGAATTAGATTCGCGGGCACTGTGCATTGAACTCGCGAGTTAGGGGGAATTCGCGGGCGCGAATCGATTTTCGCGGGCACTGGGCAAGGTTTGGCGTGCGGCCATGTGGGACTTCATTTCGCTCTAACTTTTCGCACACAACTCCGATTCGCACGAAATTTGGACCAAAATTCTCCTCATTGAATTCTCTTCGTCCCGGTATGGCTTGGTCTGATTTTCCGGGTTGGACCGCTCGGTCGGCTCGGACGGCTCTCTCCTCGTCTCGACAAGTTGGACCTATTCAACACCAAAACAAAAGAGAAAACGCGAAAAAATACGAAAACACTATACAATAGCAAAAATACACAAAACACGATAAAATGGACCTGTCGACATAAAAATGAGCCTAAAACTATAAAATAAAATACACAAAACACACGAAAATAACGACAAAAACACAATAAACAGAGCTCGCATTCTCCTCACGTGAAGGACCTCAATATCCCCATTAATTATAACTTTGTAGTCTGCATTAGTAGATCGAAATTTACCAACATTGAGCTCTAGTTGGTAGTTGCTAAATATATAGACCCCACCCTCCTCAAGCAACCCAGCAAATATGGGCGGATCACGAACTATACCAGTTATTCGTGATCCCTAAAAAATAAATAAACATTGTTATTGAGATAATAAAATAATTAAACAATTATCAAAATAAAAATTCAATGCAATATATTTACCTCCACATCGTGGAAAAGAATTTCTCAATTGCTTTGGTACGATGCATGGAAAGATCTCTTGAGAATAAATATGACTCTAAGCCTAAGATAGAAGCTCATATTGGGGGAATCTATGATTTTTGGGTTATTTATAGTGGTAGTAGTCCTAATTTTTTTTTCGGAATATTTACATGTAATAATAAAATATGAATTATTTGTGAAACATAATAATCTCGGTCCTAATTCGTGAAACATAAAATATTTCAGTCCTGTTTTAATTAAAAATCTCGGTCCTAATAAATAAATAGTTAACAAAATATAAACTTTTGTTTAAAGACGTGTTTCTTGGAAAAAAAAATATAGATTTTGTGAACTGTTTATTTATTAGGACAGATAAATTTAATTAAAATAGGACTGAGATATTTTATGTGGCTAGAATTTCACACGAATCATGCCTAAATTTTCGTAACCAATTTCATACGAATTTACAATGACCTTTAAAATAGGACTGAGATATTTGTTATTTTTTAATTATTATAATTTAATATATTTTAAATATTTCCCTTTTTTGTTTGTAGGAACAACAACTTTTTATATATTGTCATTTAAATTTTAATAAGTGTTTTTTTAGATATTTATATATACAAAAAAATGTTATTAAACATTGTTCAAGCATGTAATAAAGATTTAATCGGATAAAAAAATAAAACAAAATAAATTCAGTAAATTGAAATTGTAAATTATTAAAAGTTGACAAAACACAAATAAAAAATAAACAACAAAAACGATATACGAAAAAAATCGAATAGTAAATGAAATAATAAATTATTTTATTTTCCGAATAATTATAATAAGCAACCACATTCGTTCAAAACGACATGAAATAAAATTATTATCAATATTCAACAGATAATCCATTCAAATTATAAAAATTCCTAAGAAAGTCATCCCACAACACTATCTTGCATCTCGCTGGTATTGAGAAAAATTTACTTTGTAGCTATATACATCAGTCCCTCCATTAAACACAAGCTTCCAATGGTTGGTTAAAAGGACATTGTTCCTCCTTGGTTTATAGCCAACATCATACTCTCGGATTGCATACACTTCGCCTTGTTTGAGTACATTTCGAAATTTTTCCATACTTGGCGAGCGTACTATTCGAGTGATTTATGAACCTTAGATTTTTTAATTATCAAAAAATTGATAAAAAATAATCAAACATGAAATGAAACATTAAATTAGTTATGAATATTTATTTTATTGACAAATCAATTGGAATAATTACCACTTCATCATAAAACAGGATGTAAAAAGCATTTGGATGCTCTGGATCGTCATGAGTTTCCAGCAGTAGGGCTACTCTCAACCTAAAAATGGTTTGTTGGATCTGTTGACGGCGTCGATTGTATTGAAGAAGGGTGCCATAAGATTTTCTCTATTTTTTGTATTTTGAAGTCGTCCGCGTTTTGATAAGATGAATGAAAAAGGGTATCAAAGAATACCCTTTCATACACTGTTATCTTATGTGATTTTTTAGAATGAATTTGTTAGATAAGATGGGCGTGAATTTGTTATCTTACCCACTAATTTCTACCAAACAAAACAAAATAGGCTTGAAGAATGGAGATAATAAGATAAGTATGATTTAAAAGAAAAATAAAAGCAAGAGAATTGTTAGGATAATTACCTGGCTTGATATTTAAATGACTTTACACGTATCTATACAAAACAAAATGGAGTGAAAATAGGAGATAAATTAGGCATGATTTAAAACAAAAAGAATCCATTCAAGAGAAAGTTTTTTTTTTT
>CACSLK010030184.1:8621327-8631458 GCA_902706635.1 Striga hermonthica | reverse complement strand
TTTTTTTTTTGATATTTAAAAGACTTTCCACAAATGGGAAGTCAAAGATTTTTTGACCAATGTTCTTAAACTTTCCTCAAATGTTTTTTTTACCCTTCCTTTTTCAATTATTATAGATACTTGAAAAACGTAATATAAGCACCTGGTTTTCAACCCTCTTCATTTCTCACCTACAATTTTTGTACGATTATTGCGTGTGCTTTGCAATATTAATCTAAATAAACGTAATATAAGCCGTTGGTTTCCACTAGATGTACTTTATTTTGTAAGAGGATAATAAGTTTTTAAAACAAACACGTAATTTCTTTTCATCCTAAATTTATATACAAGTAGAAAAAATCATGATGTCGTAGAGCCCAACTAAGGGTGTAGGGTGTGCACATGTCCCCATGCAAAAACTCGTCTTCTGATTATAGGACTGGCTGAGTGGTCGCTTTAACAGTTTACTTTGTCGATTTCTATTTACACTATAGGTAGATCGATAATCTTCTAGAGGAAGGAATGAGAACAGATCGACGCTCATACATGTATTGGACAACATCGCTAGCATGGCTTGGGCTGCTACTTTTTCGTAATCCTCAATTTCGGTCACGAATAGCCCAATTGTTGTATTCTTTGTCTTAATGGGCCGGCCTAAAGCGTATGTATTTTATTTTTTTATGTACAATAAGCTTCAAATTATAATCTTCACAAGAATTCTATGATTATAAGAAATATGGAGACTGTATATGATGAACTCGATCATTATATGTCATCGAATCTCAGATATACGATTGTCATATCACTAGTTTTGCTACTCACATTCCATGTCTTGGATTGATGGTAAAACATAAATCCCACTTATCTTGTTCTAAGCTTGATGGCCAAAGAGATTTTTTTTTTGTCCCGACTTCAACTGTGGCGGTTGAACAAGTATTTAGTGGGGATGATATACATTGGACGCACAACGGTTGAGGTTGACGACACAAAACTTGAGGCTCAAATGCTGCCGAGTGATTGAAAAAAGGCCGAACAAAGGGAACAAACAATCATGCTAACTACCAAAGAGAACAACTATGAGTCACATGATTTTACTAGTATTAGTGGAATTGCTAGAACCGAGTACAACGACTTTGACTACCATTAGTAGATCGTTCATGCATTTTGCCATCTTCTTTCATCAATTAAGTAAGGTAAGCAAACTACATAGACTTTGATTCCGTAGCTAAGGATACGTAACTGTAAGAATATTGGTTTGGCATCGTCCGACAAACCTAAGTGTTTTCTAGAATATTTCTTGTTAAGCAGGCAAATTAAAGGAAGTTTTCTATTTATTTACTTGTGATTTAATTAAGTTCCTAATATTTATTATTAATAATATATGGTATATATTTATTGAAGTATGTATTATGGAATTCTAATCCTTTAGGAGAAGGATTACATAATATATATATCTTATATATTTACTTACCATATATACCACATGTCACAATTAGTTTTCTCTCTCTTGTAGGACAAGGAATAAGTGGCAAAAACTATGAAAGGATGAACAATTCGTGCATAAGGAGTTCTGGACGTTCATGAGAAGATCTAAGGATTCGTGTTCTTAAAACTATGAAAGGATGAACGATTTGGAAAGATTCACCACAAAATTTTTGAAGATTTGGAAGATCGGTTATTTTATGAAAGTCGTGTTCTTACATCAGACTGGGAACACAAGATTTTCATTGGAAGCTCAATTCTCAAGATCTCCAAATCACATACACGAATTCTACATCTAGGAAACTTACTTTAAATAAAAGATTTTGTATAAATCAGAAAGCAATCAATTGAGAAGGAAATTGACTACTAAAAGGGAAATGAATAACTTTGTGAAGACTCCTTACCTTAAGGAGATTGTATACAGAGGCGTAGCCAGAAATATTTTCTACTCAGGGCTGCTAGAAACGATTTGTTAGGGAGTACAAGTCACTTCGGCTCGTAAAATGTCGATATTGACTATTCATGTAATAAAACATAAAATAAAAAACTAATGACAAATAAATGATATTTTACTTAACTTGTACTTAATAAATTCCAAATGTTGTTTCATTTAATATGAATGAAATTAAATTATATAATTCACATATTTTTGATATCATTTATTTAAGCCTGATTGTATATAAGCCTACTCAAACCATCAATTGAAAACAAGAGAGCTGCTACAAATCGTTCATCGTTCATCAAGATTCAAGTGAGTGTTTGAGAGATTTTTATTCTTTTTATTTTGTTTGTCACAACACTTCAACGCCCTTATATTGTTGACGAACTGAATTTGTTTAGTTTCTTTTTCTTTTTACAAACACTTTTTAGGTGCTTAGGATTAAGTACTGGTTTTGCTCGATGGATTCGAGTGTGTAAAGTCCACGGGACGTGGTCAGAGAAGTAGTTGATAAGATCGGTTATAGTGTTGGCTAGATTATGAGGGAGTCCGAGTCGACTAAGTCTAAAATGTATTTTGTGGGACGCAAAATCGATTTATTAATGAAAAAGCTCTGAGGGGTAGTGGGATGCAAACGGTATATATACCTACGGTTCGGTTCACCTAAATGCGAACCTCAACCGGCCAGTGGGCACCTCTCGTCTCTTCGAAACAGGGTAGATTTACAGGGACGGGAGAAATTTTACAGGAGACAATTGATCAAAATATCCCACGAGAAATACATCTCGCATCAGTTCATTTGTTTAAGGTGGCTTTAAGGTCCGAGCTCTACTCCAGATATGCTGCGCGCTCTAATCCGTAACCCGGCGGCGCATTATAGTCATGCCCGCCGCTTTCTCTACTCTGCAGCTGCTCCATCAGGCAAGGAGACCGGCTTGTACGGGTTCGACCACTTGAGAACTCCCAAAGGTTTTCAACGCATGGTCGATGATGCGATTGAGCGGTAATCAAAACGAATTTTGTGTGTGTTTTTGTTTTCTCATGTTCATGGTGCATAATGTTGGTATTTATTGTTTCATTAGGTCTAATGAACTCGTCAATTATATTGCTGGGATGCCTTCAGCTCCGGAAATTATTAACGCCATGGATGAGATATCTGATACGGTATGTTCTTGATTAGTTTTTGGTTTTCTTAAGTTGGGCAAATTTGTAGAGATTGGTTTGCTAGTGTCACTTGTAAATGAGTCTTTGATGAGTTTTGTGCCCACTGGATGCTATTTGAGATGGGGAAGTTGAAACTGGGGACCTCTTGCCATGGCTGCTTATTGAGCTTCTTTGTA
The DNA here is from genome assembly GCA_902706635.1 of Striga hermonthica. NCBI lineage: Eukaryota > Viridiplantae > Streptophyta > Magnoliopsida > Lamiales > Orobanchaceae > Striga > Striga hermonthica. The sequence continues at coordinate 8,628,218 of CACSLK010030184.1, read as the reverse complement.
GGTTTGCACAGTTGTGGACTCTGCTGAGTTATGCAGGCATACACATCCTGATAGGTGAACTACCATATAGATAATAATATCTGCTGTAGTATACAAACTACTATTTGTTTAATGGTTTTTACTTTATTATTATCAATATTGTGAATTTCAGAGAATTTGTTGAGGAGGCAAATAAGGCATCCTTGCGGATAAATGAATATCTACATGTGAGGTGACTGCTGCGGCTGTGGTTTATTTTTATCATTATGTGACTGGGATTTTGCTATGCTCATGGAAACCATAGACTTAGAACTTTGAAAAGGATAATACACGAAACTCCTGTTTGGCCCTTCGATTTTCCTTCAGGCTTGAGGTAGGAATAGAGCTAGGAAAAACCATTAGTAGCCCAAGTTTTAATCCTCTTATTCTTCAAAATAGTATACACTGACATTTTGTAAATTGTACAGGGAGAAAAATTTAATGCCATATAACTATATAATATATTGTTTATAAAACTTGAATAATGGGGGTGCAGCTCTTAGCACCGTAGCATTATTACTGGCATGAGGTAGACCTAATGTAGGATGTATATGTATCATCCAGAGGCTGCAAATTATCACATGCAATTCATGACTAATATTTTCCATTGAAATTCAAATTAAAGTGTTTCTAGGAGCCTGCTTTACAATTCAAAACCGTTTCAACCAATAGATGCTCTGGTTTGGTGAACTATGGGATGGAAGTGTTATGAAAGAAACACTGGTGTCAGATAAGTGTGCGATGATAAAATTTGAAACTACGATGTCTGATTATTTGTCCCTTGTTCATACATCATTGATGAGTCTTTCTATAAACTTGAAAGAAATAAATGGGATTTTTTATTCTTATAGCAGAACAATGATAGAAAATATTATTAGCTTTGCCTTGTGCTCTCTCACTCTCTCTCTCTCTCTCTCTCTCTCTCTCTCTCTATATATATATATATATATATATTTATGTGACCCAAGTAACGTAATAATTGAAAAATTTTTGAGCAAGGGGATTTTGGTGTAAAAGAACCTGTAACCTGCCATTTTTGGATTGAGTATAATAATTTTGTGCATAATGTGCAGTTCCTTAATTCAAACTGTAGTCTGTATCATGCTATTATAAAGGCTGAGCAAAATCATCATATGCTTACCGAAGAAGCTGCAAGGGCCGCCCGTCATCTACGTATCGACTTAGAGAAGGGTGGAATTCATCTAAGCCCTGGTACCCATCTTTGCAAAGTCCTTGTTTATCTTCTTCCACTTATCCGATTCACTTTGATAAAAGTATCTCTGCTTTCCTTGACAGAGAAGTTGGATAGAGTTAATCAGCTAAATATGAACATACTTCAGCTTTCCACAGAGTAAGTGCAGCTGCAGCTGCTAAGAAACATCTGAATTCCTTTATTCTCATCAGACTTGACTTTTTATGTCTTTAACATTAAATGAAGCAAATTTGTTTAAAATACATCTTAGTTGTGTATTAGTTTACTACATGTGATATCACGTCTGCGTGTCTTACAAAAATAGTCATGTTACTTTAAATACAGTTTTTATCAGTGTTTATAAAAAATTGGGCTAGGCGCTAGGCGGCACCCGGGTTTAATACACTTTAACACGATTTGGCATAAACAGGGTCTACAGAAGTAGGGATTGCCAATTGTGTCTTACTATCATGTTATCTACAGATGAAGAAAATGCTACTTTAAGGATGTATATTTATATTCATATATGTTTGTGTAATACTCTTCTTAAAAACAATCTTAGAGGTTCGAGGGAGGAAATGGGGCATGATAGTTGCTGCCAGGTCTCAGTGCGAAAGCTTTATTTGCTGACCGAGTTGACTATTCCAGTCTTTTCAGCTAGAAACTTATTTTAATTCTTTGTTTGTTTTGATATGGTCTTTATGATCAGATTCAATGAAAATATCATCACCGACCCAGGTCATGTTGACATATTTCCTGCATCTCGTATCCCAAAAAGATTGCATCATCTTACCAAGCCCATTTACCGACCTTCATTTGATTCAAAGAAGTCAACAGGTCTGAAAAATGACTCCAAAGAGAGAGGATTACGTATAATGACAGTGCCTAGTACTCTTTGTTCTATATTGCAGTTGGCATCTGATGATGAGGTACCATCTAAGTGGAAATTCATATATCCAACCAAATACATTTCATCTTTCAACTAATTCTGGTTTTCCTTGAGACTGAGGAGAAGGATTTCTTTTGATGTTATTTGTGATACCAAAGAAGTGGTTTATTAAATTAACAGGTTATACGGGATCAAGTTTTCACTAGGTACATTGTCAGGAAATATGGTAGTTACAGGAATGTGATAATGGACCTTAGTTGATGATTTGCATACTGTATTTTGGTTTATGGGCTCTTTCTGATGGATTGGATTTTACTTCACAAGAATTGATAATAGCACAACTCATTCCCTTATCAGCACATTGTCTTATTTAACTTAATTAAGTATGTGTGTCTCTCTATCTGTCCAGGTTAGAAGGCTGGCTTACATCAGAGGAAATTCTACCCCAGCTGCAAACCTGGTAGTCCTTGATAAGCTTCTTTCGGCACGTCATGAGTTTTCTGAGGTTAGAATTCCTGCATATTATTTCACAAGCAATTAGTAAATTGGGCGTGAAGATAGAAAATAGGTTTTAAAATTTAAATTGTCATGATTAGGAGGAGATGCCTTGTCTGAAGTGAGAGGTTCTACAATTACATATATGTGTTGTGACTTGGGAAATACTGAAACAGAGAAAACATTTTTAGTTTTGTTCCCAGGAAAACCATAAAGTGTTCTCCTATAATTTCACCTATAACCACCCATTGCACTTAAATCAACAAAAACGGGGATTCTGAAATGTTTTGAATGATTGATGTGCCATTGTACCAGTCCATGTGGATGACAGAAGAAAAGGATACAGTTTCAAATTGTAATGTAAACTCCGTATGCTTATTATCTTTATTGCATCTCGAGAAGCGCAATTCATTATGTCCCTAATTTTTTATATTGCTTTCCTGTTATCTTTTCAAAGTACAAAATTTGTGATCATTACCATTTCCATGATCCTGCTGTGTGATCGTTGTGGGCAGATCATGGGATATAAATCTTATGCTGAATTTGCTCAGAAGGAAAGTATGGCTTCATCACCTGAAGTTGTTCTATCATTCCTGCATGATATGAGTAAAATGGTCAGACCTAGGGCTCAGGAGGTATGATTACATTGTTCATATTCAAAATAAAGAAATGTAGTTCTATTGTGTTTTAAATTCTACTACTGCTACTATTTTTATTGTTATTATTATTACAATATTAGATTTTCTCATTACAGGAGCTTAAGAAAATTTTGGATTTTAAGAGAGCAACAATCGGCCAATCAGCTTCAGAATTGGAGCCTTGGGACGAGCCGTACTTCGCCAGAATGATGAAAGCTTCTGCTCACAACTTGGATTATTCAGTTAATTCCTAACTTATAACCTTGTAATTCTTATTCATGTACAGTTCTTCATACATTGTGTGAGTGCATCAAGATTCAAGATAGTGTGTAGGCTGTAGCACTATGCACATTGTCTTGCATGATTTTGCTTCTGTCTATCTAACTACGAACTAGATCATTCTGTTTTCCTTAGAAACAGAGAAGTTGTGTAATGTCGATCATAAGCATTCTTCAAGGCCATGTTGTACTATCTGATTTTTCAGTATCTTGTAGGGTCAACTTTAATGTGAAAATAGCAAAAGACTAAAAGCATAAATCCCAAATTTTCTGGTATTTGATATCTTCGGACAAACTGCAGAATCCTTATGAACCTGCTTACCATTACATTTAAACCAAACAGAAATAATAATTGGAGGATAAAATTTGTGCTAAAATTAAGTGGTTGCTATTGATGGTTGGGCGAGTTAATTACTTCCAGCCAAACTTATTTAGTAAACCTGGATGAAATACTTACTATCTTTTAGAACTTTCAATTCATATTCACACTCAGTTTACATTCTCTATCCTCCATCCTAACCATTTCCTGGCCCCGAGTATAAATGAAAATATTCTGTATTTGTGACACTGCTATTTCGCTTGATATATGGTCTATTAATTGAGGTCACTTCTTTTTTATATGCTTATATTTTGTTATCCTCCATCCTAACCATTTACTGGCCCCGAGTATAAATGAAAATATTCTGTTTTTGTGACAATGCTATTTCGCTTGATATATGCTCTATTAACTGAGGTCACTTCTTTTGTATATGCTTATATTTTGTTACCTTCTTCAGTCTAAAGACAATAAATAATCATGTGGATTATCTTGCAGGTTGTTGCATCATATTTTTCCCTGCCACAATGTATTGAGGGGTTAAAAGTGCTGGCTGGGTCACTGTTTGGTGTGACATTTCATCAGATCCCTCTAGGCCGTGGTGAATCCTGGCATCCAGATGTGCTGAAATTATCTCTGCACCATCCTGATGAGGTGTGTTAGTGGACATCTTTGATTTAAGTAATTTTTACCTACACATTTTACAGGGAGAATATCCAAGGCTAAAACTGTGTAACCTTGGCACATATGGCACTAGGCGACTTCTTTTCCTTGCGTGCTTATTGCATATCAGTGGGTTGCCTCCTATTACTTTTCATGTGTTTTCTGATTTGTCTGTTCTCGTTGAGAGTGAGAAAAGGGTGAACTGTCAAGTTTATATATATTTATACTTGTGCTCTTATTTAATGAGTGTCAATAAACCCAATATGGTTCGTTTGCATCATGCTTGAGTTTGTTAATCAAAATTTTATACGGACGAGTTGTCAAATTATTCCTAATCTTCCATTTTTTTTCTTCTTTATGTTGGAAAAGTCATGCCTCAGTTGCATTTGTTGCATTGTCACAAATTCTGGGCAATTACTTTATTTTTGTTGATTTGGAGGTAAAACTTCATAGAATATATTATGCACATCTAAATGGGATACATTAGGACATAAATTCATCCTTTAATTGTTGCATGATATATTGTAATGCAGGGGGACTTGGGGTGCCTATACCTTGATTTGAAATCAAGAAAGGACAAGCATCCTATTTTTGCACATTTTGCTATCAAAGGGGGGCGCAGAATCTCAGAGACAGAGTACCAGTTACCGGTATATGCTTATATTGCCTCATTTCCTGTTTATTTGTTGTACCATCAAATATATTTGAAGTAATTGATAATGGAAATGCCTAATGCGTTTGTTTGCAGATTGTAGCACTTGTTTGCAATTTTTCAGGATCGAGTTCCCAACCTGTGCTTCTTCACCATTCTGATGTAGAAACTCTGTTTCACGAGTTTGGGCATGCTCTTCACTCATTGCTCTCAAGAACGGTACCAGCCAATTCCTTGATCGACTTTAGTGGATTCAATCTTGTCTCATGAACCCTATATCGTAATTATCTATTGCGATTGCTCTTTCAGGATTATCAACATTTCTCAGGGACTAGGGTGATGCTTGATTTTGCTGAAACACCATCAAACCTCTTCGAGTGAGCACATTGCTACTTATAGATGCTTCGTTCCAAATAGTTAAAAAGTTGAAAGCAGAAAATGAGAAATTCTAAAGCATGACTTCATAATTACTCTTAAGCTAGATAGCTTAGAAACTATACATATGTGAATTGTGATTTGATTACTACAAATGTGTACATGTTTGTGTGGTCATGTTCTTTTGTATGTATCCCCATGATAATCATACACCAGCCACCGGAGGCTGGAGCATTTTTCATATTTCTTGTTTATTTTTCTGTTGACTACAGGTATTACGCATGGGATTATCGGTTTTTGAGGACATTCGCTAAGCATTATTCCACAGGTGATCCGATTCCCGAAAACCTGGTAAAATCTCTACAAGGCGCCAAGCATATGTTTTCTGCAACCGAATTGCAACGCCAGGTTTGTTCGATGAATTTAGCTTTTGCTTTATTTGGTAACAGGCTGTGGAGATCAACTTTATTCATTACAATGCCTTTTTTTCCACCCCAGGTCTTTTATTCATTGATCGACCAGACATTGCACGCATCACAGCCATCCTCGGCCAATGAGGCGATTTCCATAATCACCGATTTGAAAAGAGAGCACACGTGTTGGAGGCCCGTGGAAGGCACACACTGGCACACCCGGTTCAGTCATCTTGTTAATTACGGTGCAGGTATGCCCGATTAAAGTCTATGGGTTTATTCGCTCTGAAAATTTCTCGTTTTCTTCTGAAAAATTAGAGAAATCATAATGAATAATCTAAAACTCATGTAACAGTCATCTTGCTGACACAAGTGGAAATAAGATAACAAAATAGTTTTTATTAACTTGTTTGTATGTTTGACTTAAGAGTTAATTTACTCAGCAGCAGTTAATGACTTACAGGTTACTACAGCTACTTGTATGCAAAATGCTTTTCTGCAACAATATGGAAAAGGATATTCCAGGAAGACCCGTTGTCGCTAACAGCAGGATCTGCTCTCAGGTCGAAATTCTTACAGCATGGTGGAGCCAAAGACCCAACCACCATACTCAATGATTTAGTCGGCAATCGTGTGACAATAAAACATAAAGGAGGAATTATTCCTGATATTACCAGCTTTGGGGAGGAGATGAAACTATTTGACTAGAGCTTGTTGTCCTATTAACTACGGTGACAATCAAGAGTGATGAAGAGCGACAAAAGAAAAAGGTAAATGCACTGTCCACTTGGAAGCACGATCTTCATGGCACGTTTACCTTTTCTTTTTCGCTTCCTCTGGGCATGGTATCGTTTACATTTATCGGGTCAATTATAATTATGCCGTAAGGCATTGTAGGCACAATTGTGTTAAGAACATCGAGTTTTCTCGGCAAACTTAATCCATATTTAAGGTTTGTTTCA
>CACSLK010030184.1:8588511-8612537 GCA_902706635.1 Striga hermonthica | reverse complement strand
GCGACTGAGGCGAGGCTGTGGGGTGGCGACTTGCGACTGAAGCGAGGCTGTGGGGTCGTAAAGCGGAGACTTAAAGGAGGATGAAGTGGAGGCACTGAGGCGCGGCGGCGGTGAGCGGGATGGAGGAGGAAGGGTGGGAATGAGAAGTGAACTGTGAACAAGACTGTATCCCTATTCTATTTTACTTATATTATATTGTATATGAATTATATTATATAATATGCCCTTATGTATTAATTGAAAACGTGTTGGTCGTAAGTAAGTGGCTTCGTGATCTTATGCGGCAAAATTGTATATATGAAAAAATTATATGCTTGTTTAGGTATATTTTAATTTACTTTCAATCTAATAATTAATTAGGTTCAGATTATCTATAAATATTTTAATTATTTATGATCATGTTATATGTATTAATTGTATTGTACTATCATTCTTTATAACTATTGAATTGTAAATGTATTGTAAAAGTTATTAACTTTTGAAATTTTTTATCAGTTTTACATATATAATATATCAAATCAACCATCTCTTGATGAACTTCGATTTAACATTCATATTGTATGTATAAAAAATATAAATTATATTATCTTTATAAATTATTTTTTAATATTAATCAAAAAAATGTAACTTTATCAATTATGATGGGTCTTCTCCTAGATCTGGAGTAAATCGGTGGTTATGAGCTACAATTTGTTTGAACCGCCTCCAAATTGATGCTAGACCGCTGCAAACACCTGCAAGAACTCAACGCCGGAAGTGTTTCTGGCGTAGAGCCTCCGACGCTTAAGTCAGTATGAGAGATATGAAGTGATATGAAGTGAGCTCTGCTCAGTTGGAGCAGCAGCAGTAAGAAATGGATAGAGAGAGTGAAAGTTAGGGTTTCAGGTTACCTCAATCCCTTTATATAAAAAGAAATACTTACTTGAGATACTCAAAATGTCCCGACCGACTTACATGAAATGTACAAAATACCCTGATCAGTTCGCATTCCATTTATCTCTTAGTAAGCGCCATATTTCTTCTTTTCTCATACAGATTCACCTTTATTTGGGTAACTTGTCAAGAGATATTACAAGTGTCTCGAGTCGTCATAACGTTTTGGGTCTCAAGGCGCCAAGAGTCGACCTCGAGCATCAGTAAGTCGACTTAAGACATATGTGGGGGTGCATTCGGAGAATGCGCTACGCCCGCTCGTCTTCTTAAATGAAGTCGACTCCAGAAGTCGACTTACAGAGATCGTGCGCAAGTCGCCAGCTTGCAGAAAGGAGGTCCTTCCTTAGGTAATCTGCGAGAGGAGTTGTCTTTAAGGAAGTCAACTTAAGAATGTCGCCATGTAAATTTGCCATCCGATTGAGCAATTAGTACTTGGAACCGGTATATGATAATATGGCTATATCAAATTAAAATATTTATGTTTCAGTTATACGATATAAGTTAAAAAAATTTCTATAATAAAATGTGTGAGTTCGGTTAAAAAAAAAATATAATCAGATACTACAACTAGTTTACAACGAAGATAATATTTGAAAGAAAATTGATACTTTTGTACCATAGAACTTTTAGTATTGAGACAAACTCGTATTTTCTAAATTAGAGGAAATCAATTATTTTACTCATAATTATTGATAAGGTAATAGACTGAAAAAAATGTTGTGTATCACAAAGTGGATTTTAGAATTTGAGTTTTATATCTTAAAAGCTATAATAATAATAATTATTATTATTATATTGTTATTATCATATATAATTTTTGTTGTTGTGTCAGTGGAGTTTTAGCGGAACCAATAATCACTTGCCACATCATTTTAGTTTGGTAGGCCTTTACCACATCTAAAGGTCTCTATTAATTTTACAAGATCTAATGGATGAGATTAAATTAACGGAATGGTGCCTGCACGGCACCGTAGCCAGCCCCTAAAAAAAATATATATATATATATATATATATAAATTTGCTTATTTAATTTTACCCAAGAAAAAAAAAAAATAGTAAAACTTTCATGTTTCATCACTTTCATGTTAAAAAACCTTCCATCATTTTTGTTTTTCACCATAGTCCCTTCTAGAATACAGAGTTGAGAGTACAGACAACATATCTCGCTCGCAGTTCCTTGCCGCTTGTCATCCATTTTCCACCCTAATTCAATCGGAACCCTTCTTCGTATTTGCAGATCGATTGAGTGATCCCGCAAATCGTGGAGTCCATTGAATTTCGTATGATCTATTGATCTAAGTTTCAAAGAGGCGGTCAAACGATTTGTTGATTTGATCAGTTGGAATTGAAAATTGTGGAGAATGGAGCAGAGCAGGAGAGCGGTGGAGTCGTACTGGAGGTCGAGGATGATCGACGGTGTGACCTCCGACGAGGATAAGGTTGCTCCGGTTTACAAATTGGACGAAGTTTGCGATTTGCTGAGGTCGTCGCATGTCTCCATCGTCAAAGAAGTGTCCGAATTCATCCTGAAGCGCCTCGACCATAAATCTCCGATCGTTAAACAAAAGGTTCTTTTAGTTTCACTCGATATAGTTTTTTTTTTTTTTTTTTTCGTAATTTTGGTTAACTTATGTGCTTTGGGTCTTTCTCACTCGAATGGATTAGGATACATAATTGAGGATGAATGTTGCCTTATAGTTATCATGATAGTTGTAGACTAGCACAGATTTGCGAATAAAGGACTTGTTTGATAATCACTTGAATTGTTTCATGTGTCTCATTAGTCATGCAGATTCATATCTTTCTTTATAAACCAGTTCGCTGAAAACAAATGTGTCCTTTTGAACTTCCTACAAGATATCGTCCCACACCGAATGCTTGGCGTTGTTTATTGAATCAGACATGCAATTTGTATTGTCCATATAATGAATTTGGTCTTAGATTGGGTTGTTATTATCATACTATGTCACTTATGCCCAATTCTTTGATGTGTAATCTTCTCACTGCATTATCCTATATACTTTTTTTTTTCCTGAAAAACAATGCATTGCTTTTAACATTAAAAGAAGCCTAGCAAATATACTTTTTATTTAGCTGATTGGGCTGTAGCTGCAGAATTGCTTTTAACCCTCTTGGTTTTATTTCCTAAGTTCTGAGTTTATATTTCTGTCAGCCGAACTTCATAAGCAGTGTTCTGGTAATATTTCAAGGTCTGCGTTTTTTGCTTTTTTTTTCTTTTATTTTGTATTTTTATTATATGCATTTGTCCAAGCAGTGAGTAGCTGCAAGTTTTCACATGCTGGGCTTCCTATAGCTTATTTGGCAGTTGGAACATAGATTAAGCTATTATGTTCACCTCCCTAATCTGCCCCATTTGAAGAACTTTTTTTTTTATAAATAAGTGCAAGGTAGCCGGTACTAAAATTGAACATAATCTGTATAAGTTATTTTACTGTTCAGGCGTTAAGAGTCATCAAGTATGCTGTTGGAAAGTCTGGTGCAGAGTTCAAAAGGGAGATGCAAAGGAATTCTGTTGCTGTGCGGCAGCTAATTCACTACAAGGGTCACCCTGATCCTTTGAAAGGTGATGCATTGAACAAGTTTGTGCGTGAGACAGCACAGGAAACCCTTTCTGTCTTATTTTCATCAGAAGACAGCAAAGGTCCACAAACAGAAAGTAGCCTCCGCAGTCGGATTCAAGGATTTGGGAACACAAACTATGAGATGCCATCAGAAGACAGAAAGTCGTTCATCAGTGAGGTGGTTGACATTGGAAGTGCAACAATTAAGCAGGGATTGAACAGTTTAGCACAATCCCCATCCTTGAAGAGAAGTAGTGACAGTGGGAGTTACAGAAGCCCAAATCTTCGGGGGTCTTTGACTGCAGATAGTGATTACTCCAATCGGTATGAAGGCATTAGGTCTACTGCTGAAACTTACAACTCTTCTCGCTTTTCAAACAATGCTGGTTCGAGGAGTTGGGGTCAACATCCAAGTGAATCCGAGTTAGAAACAGGTAACAGGGACTCCGGTTCCACTTATAATCAGAAGAGCCGCGAAGAAAAATTGTTGGAGACCATCGTGACTGCTAGTGGTGTTCGACTGCAGCCTACTCGGGATGCACTCAATGTTTTTCTGGTGGAGGCCTTAAAATTAAATGCTTTATCATTGGGGCATGCTATTGAAGCAAAACTAAGATCCCCTTCATGGCAGGTTTGCGTTTATGTCATTGTTTTAGTTCTTACTCGGAATAATCTTGGCTGGGTAGTTTCTTCCATCATTTTTATGCTTATTTGTTATTTTTTCCTTAAGGTACCATCTTATTGCATTGGTATGAGGAGTTTTTTAACCTACAGTTTCAGAAATGCTACTTCTTCAGGTTCGTATGAAAGCCATGTGCGTTCTTGAGGCAGTTTTGAGAAAGAAAGAGGATGATCATTTTTCAGATATTGTGTCATATTTTAGTGACAACAAAGATGCGGTGGTCTCATGTTCGGAATCTCCTCAGGCATCTTTGCGGGAGAAAGCAACTAAGGTGAATTCTGGTTATTATCTATTGTGTTATGCAGAAGAGAGAAAGGAGGTGGGGCGGTCGGGAGTTTTTAGGAGATGTGTTCATGTGTTGAATTTCTATTATAAATCTTATTTCATGCAGGCAAAATTGAGGTCTGGAACTGAAGTATACATATTTACATTCATAAGATATTGTTTGTTTTTGTGATACGATATGCCACGCATACTCGTAAATTATCTAGGATTCTTTAAACTTAAAATTCACTATGAATCTACAATACTCTCCGAAAAAGCTGTGAGATGGGTCGGGGTTCATGCTACCAGTTACTATCACTTTAGAAAGCACTAACTAGCAGCGGGAATTTTGTTCCCCTTTATTTATTATGTACCTTGAAATCTTAATAAATCAGCCTGATAAGTCTGACAGAGATAATGCATTCCTTGTTCACGAAAATGCATGGATCTGCAATCCGTCTCTAAAATCAGTTCCTGATATGCCTTATCCTGCACCGAGAATGGTTTGTTGGTACCTGTCCCTTAATTATTACATTTGGTACACATGTTAATAGATCAGTCAGATGCTGCCGTGAGGCATTCAACCGCTGCTTTTCTAGATTTGTTTTGAAATATATTCACTCAGGGAATAGAATTAGCTCGATTATTACATCAACTTACCAAATTTATTATAATTTTAGGTGCTAAGTCTTCTGGGTGGGAAACATATTGGTGTGGTCCATCATGAGGCGAAATCGACAAAGATCTCTCAGCCTTCAATAATTCCAGATTTGATAGACACAGGTGAGGATACCTTGGAAGATTTTAGAAAAGCCGAGGTTGAGCCACAAATTACAAATGCAACCTCTACTGCTCCGCTGATCAATGACTTACTTGGTGACGACTTTGGCGGAATTGGTGATAGCACCAACACTCATAAACTTGAGGATGATCCTTTTGCTGACGTGTCCTTTCACGTAAATCAGGCTAAGGACCATACTGCTGATCTATTTTCGGGGTTGCCGGTTGATATATCGAGCAATACAGAAGCCCATTCAGTGGTACATCAAATGGAGTCGGAAAACCCTGCGACATTCGATTTTTCTAGATCGAGGCCTGAGCTTGCCAAGGAGCACAACGACCTTGTAAAGGATGCTACCAACTTGATGGATGGTTTATTGCTTAATGGAAATGATCCATTTTCAAAGCATAATGGGCGAGATTCTGAGAAATATAGCAATAATCCAGGTTCAGTTTCAATTGTCAATCAAGATAATACTAAGTTCAATGATGTCTTGATTAGTGGTAGTGCTTCTCAAGGGATGAATGCAAATCCCATGTTTCCCGTGGGTGCTATGGCATATAATTTGCCACCTGGCGTCATGTTTAATTCAACAGCATTCACATCTCAGCCAATGAACTATTCTGACATGGGAACCCTCTTTGCTCAGCAGCAACAGTTTATTGCTACATTGTCTAACTTCCAGCAAAAAGGGAGTTTGCAATCAAATAAGAGTATGAATGCTGGTGGATCTAGAGGAGGAATGTCATCACCCCTTCCAGATATTTTTAATCCTGTCATAGCTACTGAACCTCCTGTTTCGCTGATGAATGGCTCGAAGAAAGAGGACACTAAAGCATTTGACTTTATCTCTGTAAGTTTGAATTGTTTCCATCTTTTGTATATTAAAGAGTTGCATGCTGTCACCCTTCTCATTCAACCTTCAAGGGTCTTGGCTACTTACAATTAACACTTAAACCTCAAATCCCTGGGGTGTTTTTGGGAAGTCTGATAGGATTGGTAAATGAGGGAAATGACCAGTGATCACAATTAATCAACGCTTTTGCGATTATGAAAAACAGCCCAAGGGAAGAGTGAGGCCCGGATTTCTGTCCCTTATGCATGGGAGAATGAATCAGACCTTTGGAAATAATATTAATAGTCCTCTTTTATCCTATCACGTGAAAAGTCCAACTTGCCCCTAGAATAGACACATAGCTGTTGTTTGCACTAGTGCTATTACAAGAAGCTTAAAGTTGTTTTAGGTTCACTGAGTCTCAAGCATAGGAATATTACAAAATTTGGATATCCATTTCTTATTTGTTTTTGTTTTGATACTTTCAACCTGGTTTACATGCGAAAGAAAAAAATGAATTAGTTGATTGCAGGCAAACACTATGCTCCATGAATGTCAACTTAAATTCAGAACCTAGTTCTATTAGGAGTTGGGTCTCGTTCCACTTTCAGAGGCTGAATTTGTTTTTGTCTATTATTTTAAGCTCGAGTAGTTTGGAAGCTAATTAGAGCTGTGAGGCAAGTGCTACCTCTTAAGCAATCGAGCTTGAGGTTTTTTTGTTGAAGCTATTTTATCAAATTTGTTTTCTGATGAAATTAGAAGTGAACTATAAGAAAAATTGTAAGTAGAGCATCAACCAACCATATATTGAGAATAGCCTTATGATACTGATGTTCACAAGTAAAAATAACAGTACATCTGTACATTATTAGTTTATGTTGTACAGACTAATGTTACTTCTCTACTTATTTTTTACTACATGTGGGAATTATTTTTCTACCCTACTGTGAAAGAGATTAATCTTTGCCCTTAATATTCTTTGGTAGAGAGTTCGACTATATGCCTTTAACTTATGTTCTAAACTTTAAGCATCCTGGGCACAAACCTTCCGATCATCAACTGCATCTGTAAGCTTTATAAGGCTGTCTTCCAAAAGAAATGTTGTACCCTCTCTATGGATCTTAAATGCAAGTTAGGAGTTTAGAACATCTTAAACATAATTGAGTTGCATCATATTGAGAATTGAGCTGCGTGGTAAAATTGTGTTGCTGTTGTAGGATCATGTGGCGTCAGCTCGTGACCGTAAACATGTGGTTTGAAGCTGTTGGAACAATCCCTACAATGATATGAAGCAGCTCACAGAATCTATGAAGCCTGAATCTTGATTTGAAAAATATTGCTCTCTTTGGATGTATAATGTATCTCTGAGGTAAGAGGTTGATAGTGAAACTATGTCTGTTCTTCCATTTATAAATTTCAGTTTTAAGTGTTGGATAATGAAAGGTCAGAAATTCTTGGTTTGTGTGAAAAGCGAACCTGAACTCGGATATGGGATTGGAAATGAAATACGTTCGATTGCGGTGTTCTATTCTTATTGGTGCATTGGTACGTGTATTTTACTATTTGATGACTATCGTTATGGAAATGCTCTGTATCATCTCCTGACTGCCCTTTTTTGTACTTCTACGTTAAAGGATAGCTTGTTTTTCCGTTTAAGAGGTAAATTTCTTGTATTATATACAATTATATTTGTTATTAAATGAAGTAAAGTCCACGAACTACATAAATAATGAGTGACTTGATAAATACCTAATATTATTAAGGTTATGTGATAATGAGTGCCAACTGCAGTAGTAGTGCATAAAGACCTTATTGATTATTGTCCTCAATAAACTGATTCAAACACAACTCTCTGTTTGCCCTTTCGTAATTTTGAGCGACAATACAAGACCATTTAGTTGAGGAATTAGTTGAGGAAGATCATAAAACCGACTCCATCTCGTGATAGTGATCCAAATCTTGTTCGATGCAATATCTATGGTGATTGAATCCATGGATTCAATTAAGATACACTTCCGTTAACTAAATAAGATTGTTGATTATTCGATATGAATGCTCCTGATTAAAACGATAGTTTTCGCGTGATTAATTCCAAATTTCCAACAATTCTAACTTTGAAGGTGGAATGTTCATTTTCGATGCAACAGTTCGTGGCGAATCTAATATCACTTCATTACAAAATATTCTTGGTATCTTCTTCAAGAAAAGAAATGCACAATACAAAGACAAGGGGCTGACTTGAAAATTTTGACAAACTAGACAATGCACTGACTAATTGAAAACCGACATACCCAGTAAGTTTAAACTATCATACTTGGATCTCAGAAGGGGCTCGTGCACATAACTAACAGTGTGAAAATGACAGCCCTGAACTGCAACTTCTGATAGTTCATGTCAACAAACCGATATAATTGATTCAAAATTATTCACCCCGTTCGAATATCATGACGAATCAGTACAACAGACTGAAGCTACAATAAGTAAAAGCTTTGGGAAGCAATTTTCAAAAGCATAACCTCTCTAGAAATGACGTTAATATCCTCACACTCCTATAAAAGCAACAAAAAATTGTGATACTTTTAATTTCTCGATTTCAACCCCTTCACTTCATCTCAGAGTACTGTAAGTAATGAACTCAGTCGAAGTAAACTGAAATGGTTGGTGTGGGATAGGATTCCTGAAATAAAGAAGATAGTCATGATATTAATTTTACAACACGAAAAATTACTTTTTGAAGTGGTAAAATTTTCACTCACTGTCGAGGGCCATAAACTTTGATTTGGCGCACATGAGTGTCCCTTCCATTTAGGTGATTAGACAAGACGGCAATTTGCAACATGAATGCATTCACAAATGTTTCCCTGATACATGTATACAAAAAGTTTGTTTAGAGCACGTTTGTATACAATATAATTCATTTGCATTCAGTTCACACTCAAAATTAACTCAACTTTAACTAAATCTCACTATCCTCAATATATTATCAATATAGTTAAATAATACAAAACAATCATTCTTACACATCATATCAACTTTGATTTACTATTCATCCACTCACATAATTTTAACTATCATCACTTTCACATAATTTCTCTCCTACTTTTACATCAAATCAACATTAATTATTTAATTTTAAATATTATTTTAATATAAAATCAAAATCCCATCAACAACTAACCATCAAACTTTTTCAAAATTAACATAATTAATAGAAAAAACTCATTTGGAGCGGATTTATTTGTAAACAAGCACGCCCTTAGTTTCCTAAGATTAAGGAGACAACATTGCCTCCTTCGGCACAGAAAGAAACACCGAAAAAACAACCTTGTTTACTATAAAAAAAACATCTCTCCACGTAGTTTCATGTAGATAGATCACCCCATGGATTTGTAAATTTAGAACTGAAAATACAAATATTAACTGTTGACATGCGTAACAGAAGCACATCAATATATTTGACAAACACATGCTCTTATATGTTCAGCCAACATAAGTCAAGACTTTAACAACAACAACAACAACAACAACAACATAGCCTTTTAGTCCCAAACAAGTTGGGGTAGGAGTCAAGACTTTAAACGAAAACAAAAAATAAATAATCTGTTGCTAACCTTGGATCAGACCCAGATAACGGTATGTACACCCATCCAGTTGGCTTAACAAGTTCCACTGCTTTTATCTCCTGTACAAATTACAATCAATGGCGTAGCAGGAAAAATCAAGTAATATATAATTCATGCAACCTTTGATAGAGATCATGTTACCATAATTAATAACCAAAATCAATTAGGATGGTAAATGATCCTAGTGTAGAAAATAGTAGATCTGGATTATTCATATGTCCATATAGTATGTACATGCTCAAAAATCCAATCCTTAGTCAAAACCGCAAATACACGTAACATTACATTGCATTATATTGCTATAAAAAACTAGCAAGGAGAAGGAAAAAGCAGCAAATATAGTTCAAATTTAAAGGAAAAAAATTCAAATCTTTGAAAGATGATATCTTACTTGGTTTATTCTTTTTAATTGAAAAATATATCAAATTAATCATCTTTTCTTCTCACTATCTAAGATGCACATCGTAAATCTAAAAGGTGTAAAAATCATATAGTAGATACAAATTTGGAAAATAGTAACATCAATTTAAAAAAAGCACAAAATTATAGAAAAAAATTATATTCCTCATGCAAAATTCATATTTAGCGACCTAGCGAATATCTAGACCTAAGATGTAGAAAATGGAAGTGAGATAGTAAAAAAAAAAGTGAAAAAAAAATCACTAGTTTTCTGTTATCGTATGCTTCATAAGAAATGACCCCAAAACGAAAATCGAAGAGTTCTCCTATAGTTTCACCAATTTTCCTTTATTTAATTAGCCATTAGTTACTGATTATCTCATTGAGTGGTTGAGATTGCCCCTATTTCTCAGACTTGCACTTTTTTTCCAAGGAAATTAGAGAGTATGAATATGTAAACATATGCAGTTCAAACATGAACCAAGACTTAGATTAAGAACCATAAGAAACGCCATTATTCTGTGTAAGGCTATTTTTACTAGTGTTAGTTACTACTTTTAATTATGATTTATTTTTATAAATAGTCATACTATATATATATATATATACACAAAATATAACAACATTTGTAAATGATAGCACCATATGATATTAAAAATAGCATCATCCACAACAATGAATAGTAGCATCATATATGATACTCACACAAGAACTGACTTTTATTAGATCTCTACCGATGTATATATCCATATGTATATTACCTTCAAGTTGTGGAAACCATCGCCAGCTCTAACTGATATCTTACTAGGTGTGTAACTCTCATCAAGCTTGAAATCAACATAAAGAACAACTAACTTCAGTTTTACTTTCTTCTGAAACTGGATATTGACTAGATGAGGCTGCACACCATCTGATCTGAAATCCACCAAAAAAATTGCAAAACAGGCTTATATAAACAACGCAAGCATTTTTTTTTATTTTTCACACAGGTTAAGAAATACACAGTCTCAAAGTAACACTAAAGGATCTAAGATATCCGAGCAAATATAAGAGCATGGGTTCATCAAAGATAGCAACTTTAAGCACAACTTCACAACTCTTAATATTCATCAAAAGCAGAAACAAGAGAGTAAAGATGGCGGATACTGACTGCCAGTAGGTATCTAGGTTGTCATCTCGGAGAGAAACGACACCATTTCCAGGCTTGCAAGAGCTGACGCTCCAGGCAGCCATTTTCGCCATTTCACGGAGGTCATCTTCCACCACAAGCAGCTGGTTTCCGCAGGTCAGCTTCCCTTCATCCTCCCCCTCCGACGAATCCGCCATTCACACCTCAATTGTCAATTTAGAGATATGGATATAAACCCTAATCTGACGGTTGGTTCTGTATGATAATTCAAAAATAAAAATAAGGTGATTAAGCTGTAAAAATAAAGAGCAAAAGAAAGAAAATCACATCAGGTATTACTTATCGGGTCGTTTCGTTAGAAGGAATTAGACATGTAAAAACGGGCTGGCGGGACGGTCGGCCTGCAGCAGCCGGCCAGAATCCGCCATTTGGCGGGGCAGGGCGAGCCGCCATCTCGGTGGGCCTGTGAAATGTCAACCCAGCCCAACCCCGCCACCGGCCACGGGCTAGGAGGGCCAGCCAGCCTCATAATAGATTAAAAAAAATACTATATAGTGAACACTGAACAGAGTTAAACCTGGGGCTGTAACAAAATACAAATGCAAAAAAAAAGCTGAGAGAATATGATTAAAACATAAGTCATTCAATATGAATTAGAGAATTTTAAGTTCATCCATTTCATTTTCAG
This sequence comes from Striga hermonthica, assembly GCA_902706635.1. Lineage (NCBI taxonomy): Eukaryota > Viridiplantae > Streptophyta > Magnoliopsida > Lamiales > Orobanchaceae > Striga > Striga hermonthica. The sequence continues at coordinate 8,600,621 of CACSLK010030184.1, read as the reverse complement.
AATTCAAAAAGCCGAAATCAACAAATCAGTTCAAATTAAATCATACTTCATTTTGAGAATACCGGAAGAAAGCCTTGCCGACGTTTCCGTTGCCGTTGCTGCTTGGAGTCGCTGCCGCTGGCCCGCTCGCCGGTCGCCGCTCGAATCCGCCGCTTCCTTGGCGCTCGCTGTCGCCGCTCCAAGGTTGCCGACGCACACCGATCACCGGTCGGGCTGCAGATGTCCAGATGATTGCCGCCTGCCGCTTGAGAAAATGAGAGTTGAGGATGAGGTTAGGGTTAGGAAAGGGAAAAACGAAAAAGGCTCTTCTCTCTGACTCTGCTGGGAAGTGGGAACTTATGATTTTTAAAAAAACTTTTAAAAGGAAAAGAAAATAATTAAAGAACAGACAGAAGCGTGCGTGAAGTAGTGAAGAGTTATTGACACTTATTTGTGTTATGTCATGTGTAATGACTACTGTAAAAAATACTATTGTGTAGAGTAAATGCTCTTCTATTTACAGTGGGCATATGTTAATATGTCCACCACTTATGTGACATGCACACGTGTTGTTAATATGTTCAAAAAAATATATCACCAATGTGTGCATGCCACATAAGCGATAGACAAATTAACATGTGTCCACCGTGGGTATTGTGTATTTGTGTAAAATACTTTTATATCAACTTTTTTTTTATTCAATGGTGGGCTGGTCAGTGGCCCGCACGGGCCACCATTTAGGCCTGCTTTTTGGTGGGCCTTTAAAACACCAACCCTATTCGTTTATTAGGCGGAGCGGGTCAGAGTGGGTAAGGCCAGTCCACGGGCTAGCCCATTTAACAAGCATAGAAGGAATGGAAGAAGGAATAGAAGGGGTGAAGTAATTTTTTATTTTTTATTTTAGAACATGAATACATAGGGATGGTAAATTGGTAATGACCAGGTCGAGCCAGGTACTTATAGACTAGGACTTAGCTTGCACGCCTGCGGGTGGCCTGTTTCGAGGCGGACCGCCTCTAATAACTGTTTTGGGGTGGGCCGATTGGGTTGAGAAAAAATATTTAACTACATAATTTATCTCAAGGTGTGAGTCGAAAGTAAGAACAAATGCATTCGAATAAATTGACTCAACGGACAGAGGGTGAGAGAGCAATAGCGAATTCGAAGAAATCCCCTCAAGCCCATAACATGTTTCCACAAAATTTATGCTAATTATACAAATACTTTAGCAATCACCTTTGTGCCAAACAAATTTCAAAATGAAGAAACAATAGAAGCACCAACACAAAAAGAAATAACAATTTCAAAGCTCTTTAATGTAAAATTATTGGATTGATCCGACCCGGCCGAAGCATTGGAGAAAGGTCAAACTTGCCCCGTTGCCCGATTTCCAAAAGTCTTATGTTTTGTTGTAATAAAATATATTAATCTTATTTTTTTCTATTATTAATAATTATCCTTAAAGTGATTAACTATAACCACATCTTTTAATTTATGTTTTCAAATCAAATAAATTATAGCTTAGATAAAATAATTGATTTTAAATTTTTGGAAAGTTATCTAATTTTTTTTATCACATGGCTAAAAAAATAGATTAAGTAGAAATGAAATAACTTATTGAATAATTTTAATCAATAAATTTGGATCAAATTATTGATATCATATTATCTGAAATAAAAACAAAAGTCTCACCACAAATGCTAATATATATATAGAGAGAGATTACCATCGAGTCCACATATTTAAGGTGACTATGTAAGACTCATTCCTAACAATTAAATAGGGATAAAATATGTAGCCAAGATTTAATATTTTGTTTTATTATTTTAATTATTTAAATATTAATTTGACCATTGACCGTTGACTCCGATGTTGACCATTGACTTCCATTGTACAACGTTTACTTTTGTCGTTGACTTTCGGTGTTGACCGATGAGCGTAATATGCATTATGTATGTAGTAGATGTGCACTCACAATATGCAGTTGATACTAATTATATATGCATTTTGTATGAATTAAATATACAATTTTTATGAACTGAATGACACCAATAATATCAACTAAGTATGTGTTATTTATGAACTAAATATGCACTATTTATGAACAAAATGTGCAGTGAAAATATGTAACTGAATGTGCATTCTATATTTCTATATAAATAATTTAAATATAATATTTACTATTTATTATATAATTATTGTGAATTTTAATCGATTAATATAAGTCATTGATCTACACAAACAAATAACTATGGTTGGACATCATAAGAACTAAATATGCACTACATATGAACTAAATGTGCAGTCAAAATATGTACGTAAAATGTGCATTATATAATTAATTTAAATACAATAATCATTATTTTTTATTATATAATGAAATTGAATTTGAATTGATTAATATTGGTCATTAATATACACAAATAAATGGCTATTATTGGACCTCACGTGAACTAAATATACATTATTTATTACAACAATTATATAATAAAAAAAAATAAAATAGTATATCAAATTTGTTACATATTACAAAATATATATTGGCCAGTTTGAACTAAATATGTATGCTAAATATGATTTTTTTTTTATGAACCAGTGGTTCAGAACCACACATGCATTGTGTATGAAATAATTCTTCATTCGAAATATGTAATCTATATGAACTAAATATACGTTTGGTATGAATTACATATTTATTTTTTATGAACTAAATGTGTAACAATAATATTAACTAAATATACTTTTTTCATGAACTAAACATGCACTTCGTATGAATAAAATGCTAAATATGCATTTTCTTATTAACCAAATATACATGGTGAATGAAGTGAATGTTATAAAAAGTGTAGGGGGCGGTGCCACATGCAGCCGCCCCCAATTACAATTATTATATTTTTTTTTTATTGTTGCTATTGTTAGAAAAGTATAGGGGCGGTGCCGTCCCACTGGCAGCCGCCCCACTTGCTTATTTAAAAAATAAAAAAATAAAAAAATAAAAAAAGAATTTATTATATTTTTTTTATTTTGTAATTTGTTGGCAATTGGCCAACTTGATACCATCTCCTCCCCTATAAATAGGCCATTCGGCCAAATGACCAAGTACACAAAGAAGAAGAGAAAAGAGAGGAAAGAAAGGAAAATAGAAAGGAAAGAAAAGATAGATATATGTCCAAATATCGGACATAAAAATATCAAAAGAGAAGAAACATATGATATTTTTATTTGTTTTATGATATATCTTTTTATTTTTAGTGCTCAATTCTCAACTCCGTTAAAGTTCGCCGGAGTTCGTAAATTTGGTGTGCTACAGATTTAGAGACGTTTGCCGTTGTATCTTTGGGGAAGTTACGCCTGAACCGTTAGCTGCCACACGGGGCGTATTCTTCTTGCGGAAAGAGTTTTACTCGCCTCGGCTATAAAATCTTTCCGTTTTCAGTCGTATTTTATTTTTCAGTTCAATTGTAATTTTCTATTTTAGATTATTTGTAAGAACTGAAAATACATATCAGTTCGTAGGATTCCCGTGTAATTTTGACACAAAAATATCCAACAATTATTGTTATAAAAAGTGTAGGGGGCGGTGCCACATGCAGCCGCCCCCAATTACAATTATTATATTTTTTTTTTATTGTTGCTATTGTTAGAAAAGTATAGAAGCGGTGCCGTCCCACTGGCAGCCGCCCCACTTGCTTATTTAAAAAAAAAAATAAATAAATAAAAAAAGAATTTATTATATTTTTTATTTTGTAATTTGTTGGCAATTGGCCAACTTGATACCATCTCCTCCCCTATAAATAGGCCATTCGGCCAAATGACCAAGTACACAAAAAAGAAGAGAAAAGAGAGGAAAGAAAGGAAAAGAGAAAGGAAAGAAAAGATAGATATATGTCCAAATATCGGACATAAAAATATCAAAAGAGAAGAAACAAATGATATTTTTATTTGTTTTATGATATATCTTTTTATTTTTAGTGCTCAATTCTCAACTCCGTTAAAGTTCGCCGGAGCTCGTAAATCTGGTGTGCTACAGATTTAGAGACGTTTGCCGTTGTATCTTTGGGGAAGTTACGCCTGAACCGTTAGCTGCCACACGGGGCGTATTCTTCTTGCGGAAAGAGTTTTACTCGCCTCGGCTATAAAATCTTTCCGTTTTCAGTCGTATTTTATTTGTCAGTTCAATTGTAATTTTCTATTTTAGATTATTTGTAAGAACTGAAAATACATATCAGTTCGTAGGATTCCCGTGTAATTTTGACACCAAAATATCCAACAATGGCAAGAAGAATAATTCGTCATCCTACTGAACTGATGGAATCCACCGGAGCAGGTTCCAGCTCTCAGCATCCGATCAATCATGTACCTGTTGTCCATGTTCATACAGCTGAAAAGCCCGAAAAATTCAACGGGGTTGATTTTAAGAAGGCTGGGCCAAAGAAAGATAAATCGAGTGCCCTTGCGGCTGAACACGGCTATGTGCCGGGTAAAATGACCGATTTTTATATGTCGGTTGTGGTGTTTGAAGCCAATTTGGTGGATAACCCAAGGGAGTGGTTCATCGATACTGGTGCCACTAGGCATGTGTGTTCTGACATGGAGGTGTTCTCTGAATACACTCCTGCTACGGGTCAGAAACTTCACATGGGAAACTCCTCCACGTCTGATGTGGCTGGAGTGGGCACTGTGGTGCTGAAGCTCACTTCTGGAAGGGAGTTGAAGCTGAAGGGTGTTCTGCATGTCCCAGACATCCGCAAGAATTTGGTCTCCGGATCACTTCTTGTTGAGCATGGATTTAGGCTGGTGTTTGAAGCTAGAAATTTTATTCTTAGCAATAAAGGAATATTCCTGGGTCGTGGTTATCTCGACAAGGGATTATTCAAAATGAATGTAATGGCCGTGAGCCGTGTAACCGTTGAAAATGAAAAGCCTATTTCTGTTTATACTGTTGAATGCTCTGATGTATGTCATATTAGATTTGGACATGTAAATCTAAATGCGATTAAACGGTTGATGAAATTAGAATTAATTCCTAATTCTAAAGTTGATACAAATACAAAATGTGAAATTTGTATTGAAGCAAAAATGGCTAAGTTGCCTTTTCACTCGATGGACAGGAGTACTGAACCATTAGGCTTGATCCATACTGATGTATGTGATATGAAAAGTGTGCAAACAAGAACCGGTAAAAAGTATTTTGTAACTTTTATCGATGATTGCACAAGATTTTGCTACTTATATTTGTTAAGAAGCAAAGATGAGGCTGTGGAAGCATTTAAGATATATAAGACCGAAGTTGAAAATCAACTCGGCAAAAGGATTAAAATAATCCGAAGTGATAGGGGTGGGGAGTATGTATCTCCTTTTGAACAAATATGTTCTGAATATGGCATAATTCATCAAACGACAACCCCTTATTCTCCACAGTCGAACGGCGTTGCTGAACGCAAAAATCGAACTTTAAAAGAAATGATGAATGCCATGTTGATTAATTCAGGATTACCACAGAACATGTGGGGGAAGCTGTTTTTACAGCAAATCATATCCTGAATAAAATACCACCTAAAGGGAAAGATGAGACTCCTTACGAAATGTGGAAAAATCGTAAGCCGTCTTATAAATACCTGAAAGTGTGGGGGTGTTCGGCTAAGGTTTCAATACCTGAACCCAAACAAATGAGAATCGGACCAAAGACGGTCGATTGTGTATTTATCGGATATGCGTACAATAGTACAGCGTATAGATTTCTGGTTCATAAATCAGAAAATCCAGAGGTTACTGTTGGTACCACGATTGAGTCAAGGAATGCTATATTCTTTGAGAATGTTTTTCCTATGAAGGAAAAGGCAGAATCTAGTTCTAATAAACGAACGTATGAAACTGCTAGTGGTTCTGTACCAAAGGGTACTGGTGAAGAACCGAGACGTAGTAAAAGGTTAAAAACGGCTAAAACGTTTGGACCTGATTTTATTACGTACATGTTGGACGATGAACCGAGTTCCCTTAAGGAAGCTCTGTCCAGCCCAGATGGACCACTCTGGGAAGAAGCTGTAAATAGCGAAATCGAGTCCATTATGCAAAATCATACTTGGGAGTTGGTTGATCTCCCTGAGGGTTGTAAACCTTTAGGATGCAAATGGATCCTAAAGAAAAAATATAAAGCTGATGGATCGATTGATAAGTTTAAAGCACGTTTGGTGGTCAAAGGCTTTAAACAAAAGGAAGGGTATGATTTCTTTGATACCTATTCACCTGTTACGCGTTTAGCGTCAATAAGAGTGCTTCTCTCGATTGCTGCTTTGCACAATCTTGAGATTCACCAAATGGATGTCAAGACGGCATTTTTGAATGGTGAATTGGAAGAAGAAATATACATGGAACAACCTGAAGGGTTTGTTGCACCTGGACAAGAGAGAAAGGTGTGTAGATTGATCAAATCCTTGTACGGACTGAAACAAGCTCCGAAACAATGGCATTTGAAATTTGATGATGTAATGTTGACAAATGATTTCAAAATCAACGAATGTGATAAATGTGTTTATGTCAAGGGTACATCAAATACATTTGTGATTGTATGTCTATATGTAGATGATATGTTGATCATGGGGAGTAGCCATGAAGTGATCATGGATACAAAAAGAATGTTGAAAAGAAATTTCAACATGAAAGATATGGGTTTGGCTGATGTTATTCTTGGAATAAGAATTATCAGAACCCAAGATGGAATTGTCTTGTCACAATCTCATTATGTAGAGAAAGTGCTCAAGAAATTTGATACCTATGACGGTACACAGTCTAGGTGTAAGACACCCCTTGATCTCAGTATAAATCTGGAAGTCAACAAAGGTCAACCAGTGGCTCAGTTGGAATATTCACGGATAATAGGGAGTCTGATGTACTTGACGAATTGTACACGACCAGACTTGGCCTATCCGGTGAATAAGTTGAGCAGATTTACAAGCAATCCCAGTCATGAGCACTGGAATGCCTTGAAAAGGGTACTTAAGTACTTGAGGTACACCCTTGAATACGGGATCAAATACTCGAGATATCCAGCCGTAGTTGAAGGGTACTGTGATGCAAGCTGGATATCAGATTCGAGAGATTCTCGCTCCACTAGCGGATATGTATTCTGTATTGGAGGAGGTGCAATTTTGTGGAAATCCACAAAACAAACGTGTATAGCTCGGTCAACGATGGAATCGGAGTTCATCGCTTTAGATAAAGCTGGTGAAGAAGCCGAGTGGCTTAGAAATTTTTTATCCGATATTCCATGTTGGGATAAGACTTTGCCGCCTGTGATGATTCACTGTGATAGCCAAGCTGCTATTGGTAGGGCACAAAGCAACTTGTATAACGGTAAGTCTAGACATATTCGTCGTAGACATAATACCGTACGTCAGTTGATCACAAATGGTATTATTTCCATTGACTATGTGATGTCTAAGGAAAATTTGGCTGATCCTTTGACGAAAGGATTGAATAGAGATCAATTGACAGTTTTGCTAGAGGGAATGGGCTTAAAAATCCACAATGTAAAGAATGATCATAGTGGTAACCCTACCATGCTGAGTGGAGATCCCACGAACTTGGTTCAAAGGGAAAACTAAGCTATGAAAATTCAGTTGAGCACCTGGAACATATGAATGTCCAAAGCTATTCCCTAGAGCACTCCAAGTGCAAAATAACCTGTTGATTGTGGTGAGGGTAAGTCATATGGACTTTTAATGAATCCCTAACCTTGTAAAGGTAGAGTAAGACAGGATACTCTTGATAGGGAGGTCACCTATATAAGTGTGAAGTGTGGGCCGCTTCAAATGTAAACACTTATGAATCCAAAGTGTTGTCCATGGCCAAAACGGACACAACGTTAGAACGGAATGGAGTTAAGACTCTATTGTGTGAATGTCATTGTCTCGTTGTACACTATGGAGGAATAGTTCAAGGCATTATGTCCACTAGGCCGCCAGTGCATCCGATGATGTTTACTAAGAAAGGTTCAAAGCCAAAAACTACCTTATCTGATGCAATAGAGTTCTGTGAGGATTGAGCAAAATAGCCTATATTTATTTAATCTACACTTTTGTGGGGGATTGTTATAAAAAGTGTAGGGGGCGGTGCCACATGCAGCCGCCCCCAATTACAATTATTATATTTTTTTTTTATTGTTGCTATTGTTAGAAAAGTATAGGGGCGGTGCCGTCCCACTGGCAGCCGCCCCACTTGCTTATTTAAAAAATAAAAAAATAAAAAAATAAAAAAAGAATTTATTATATTTTTTTTATTTTGTAATTTGTTGGCAATTGGCCAACTTGATACCATCTCCTCCCCTATAAATAGGCCATTCGGCCAAATGACCAAGTACACAAAGAAGAAGAGAAAAGAGAGGAAAGAAAGGAAAAGAGAAAGGAAAGAAAATATAGATATATGTCCAAATATCGGACATAAAAATATCAAAAGAGAAGAAACAAATGATATTTTTATTTGTTTTATGATATATCTTTTTAATTTTAGTGCTCAATTCTCAACTCCGTTAAAGTTCGCCGGAGCTCGTAAATCTGGTGTGCTACAGATTTAGAGACGTTTGCCGTTGTATCTTTGGGGAAGTTACGCCTGAACCGTTAGCTGCCACACGGGGCGTATTCTTTTTGCGGAAAGAGTTTTACTCGCCTCGGTTATAAAATCTTTCCGTTTTCAGTCGTATTTTATTTTTCAGTTCAATTGTAATTTTCTATTTTAGATTATTTGTAAGAACTGAAAATACATATCAGTTCGTAGGATTCCCGTGTAATTTTGACACCAAAATATCCAACAGTGAATTTGCATTCGAAATATGCAGTTGATAAAACTAAATATGCATTTTGGTATGAACTGAATATGTATTTTTATGAAGTAAATGTGCAACAATAACATTAACTAAGTATGCATTGTTTATGAACTAAACATGCACTTCGTATGAACTAAATGTGCAGTCAAAATATGCAATTAACAATATCTTGGAGGCTTATATTTGTCATTATGTTCTCAATTAAATATGCAATATTTATAGCTAAAATATGCATTGTGTTTTATCAAACATACACAAGAAATAAACCAAATGTGCATTAATTATGTATAATCTCAAGTGCCATATCGTAGTTATTCAAACTTTTAAATAGTTTACAGACTGTACCACAAGGATCAAATTGCAATAACTTATGTGTTTCTGAAACTGCAATTAAATCCTCAAAAGTTATCTAATTTCCAAAGTCAGTCCATGCTTAAAATCCTAACGTTGATGTTGCTGCTCCGCCTACATCGGCATCCTCGCCCCCATCCGCCGACCTCTTTACCAAGCTCATCATCATTGGAAACGAAGATGGAGACGTCCCACCGAACTGAAAGTGGAGGCATGACTCGATGAGTACTCGAAAATGGAGCGTCGACCGATCATCTAGCAGCGGTGGCACTTGGTCGTCCTCCCAGAGGAAGACGACGGAGTAGGACACGAAGCATCTGCTCGAGGATAGTGACCACGAATTGGCCACTGAATCGGAGGGCCTTGACGTCCGAGAAGGGCTTGAAAAGAGATCCGCCGTTGAATTAGTTGATTTCCAGCGAGAAATAGTTGGGATTGGATGACCGTGGGGTCGGTGGCCACAAGATGCCTCGTCGGCCTCGGGCGGCTCCGACAGGAAGAAGAAGTAGCAGTAGTTCCCGCGGCTGCAAGGTTACGGCTCCGACCGAAAGAAGTTGTAGTAGCTCCGGCAGCCACGGGTGGGGTTTCTGGCCGTGGGGGTCACATCTCCGGTTGAAAGAAGAAGTAGCAGCAACTCTGACGGTCGCGAGTAGGGGTTTTGGCAATCGGGTATACGACTCCATCCATCCAACGTTGTCGGCCACCGGTTAACGCTGGTAAACTACAGCAACCGACGTCAACGTCAATTTGTTATATATTTAATTTAAATATAATAATATATATTTTTTACTATATAATTAACTTGTATTTTAATTGATTAATATGAGTAATTGACCAACAAAAAATTAGTGACTAAAATTAAGGTCATGTACTCATTTTAAGAATTCAAGATGTGGACACAAATGGATATATATGTGTATCACATAGTTGTGTTGTTTATTCAAAAAATAAACGACAACTTACCCGTGTTGTTAGACAGGTCGATCCACCATACTAATTGAACAAAAATGTATACTTATCATATCAAATATCATACCTTTGTTTATCCTGTTTTTAAAAGTATGGTATTTTTTTTAATAAAGTATGCATATTTGTATAAAAAAAAAATAAAAAAATAAAAAAAAATTAAAAATTAATCAACCTAATAGTTACGCCTGTCTAATTCAACACCGACCGAAAAAAAAATAAAAAAAATACTTTATATATATTGCATTATTTCTTCACATCATTTCTACATTCCAAAGAACCTGATATAATTATACAATTAGCTGGATGAAATATATGTTGTTCTACACAATCATAAAGAATATATTTGCCTACGCAATATGTATGTTCTGAAATTGGCCGCTCCATACAAATAAAGATACATCGCGTGCATGTAGCAGCTTATTAAAAAAACTGTTCGAACTCCTAACAGTTGTATATATAATATAACACAGAGAGAGAGAGAGAGAGAGAGAGAGAGAGAGAGAGAGAGAGTAGTGTAAGTAAGATCTATGCAGTTCTACAGTAAGCATCCTGCTTTCTAACATGCACGCCGAAAATCAATTCTTGCTAGATACAATTGGTCCATCAGCACCTTTGATTTCTTGCCAGCTACAATTGGTCCATCAGCACCTTTGATTTTGTGTAGCTCTTACATAAAGAAACATATATGAAAATTCAATCACCTGGCTAACAAGTCTATCTGGGTGTCCCGAACATCACCAAGGCCATTTACAACAAGAGATTCGAGCAGTATGAAGTAAAGTGGCTGAGTGCTGGCACAGGTTCTTCAGAGTCGTAAGAAAATCCCGCTGGTGTCACTGGGATAGGACTTTTGCTCAGCCTGTGCTAGACTCTTTGTTGTTTCTCGTAACCAAGTCATAATTAATCGAAGCTAGCTGTGACAAGTTCTGATGGAAAAAAGAAGAACATGAAAATAAAAAATTTGTGGAGTGTTGATATGACTGTCTGACATATGAATCCATTGAAATTTATCATTCAACTGGGGAGAACAAAAAAAAAATGCGATAATTATGGAATCTCATCGAAATTCGTGCTAATAATATTCATCAGAGGATATTATTGTTGTGAAAACATTTAATATGATCATGACAGGAGTCATATGGAATGAATCAACTCATGCGATCAGAACCTTCATGGCTAATGATTCTCACCTTAAACGAGAAATTGCTGAAAGAGTAATTCATCTCAAGGGTCGGGCCACTAAATTCTGCCAAATGTCCACATTCATCCCCCTGCTTGCAAGGACAAGACATAGTTAATTGAATTCTAAACACCAAAAACATGTAAGAAAAAGAACTAGGCTGTATTTAGATGGATGTCCACAGTTGATTTTCCCAATCATTGCAAACGCATGGAGAGGCACGGTGTAATAAAATAGGAAACACGGCTTACAAATCTAGAACTAATGGAGAATTCGGTGGCTGTAGAAGTTACTAATTGGAACCATTGTTGTAAAAGTGCCCGCCTAACTTCGAGTATATCCCACCTCAGCACCTATGACCACCCATATTTTTATCCAATTATATCCCACATAACCCGCCCTAGATTCCGATTAGATCATCCCGCCTAGGTGCTAGGTACCAGTAGGGGTGGGATTTTATACTCGAAAACCGGGGAACTGAACCGAAATAACCGGTTCTGTCTGTTATCTAAAAAATATATATTTAAAAATATTCATTTTTTCCTGTTCGGTTATTTTTTGCACAAAACGGTTCTGGTTCCCATTTCTTTCCAAATGTATGTGTATTAACCGAGGAACCGACTATATATGTGTAATATGCATGTTTTATATGTTTATATATACGAATCAGTTCCGGTTCTTGGTATTTAATATTCGGTTCTTCCTTTATGCATTTCGGTTCATTTTTCACGATACTTTTAGTACGTGAGTTGCAACTTTTTTGACCGGTTCTTAACTCAAAACCAGTTATTGTCGGTTTTTTTTTTTTTT
>CACSLK010030184.1:8541530-8588492 GCA_902706635.1 Striga hermonthica | reverse complement strand
TTTTTTTTTTTTTTCATAATTGGCTTACCGAAGAACTGGATAAACCGTGTGTAAATCGAACTGGTTATCTTGTTTCGGTTCAGGTTCCTGAAAAATATGCTATTAACGGGACCAGTCCCAGGCCAGGTACCAACCTACTGCCTAGAGAGTGCCTAGCGATTTTTACAATACCAATTGAAACACATACTGAATTCACTTTGGGATGTTAGTGGGGGCAAGTTGTAGGTGTATTCTGTTTCACAAGTTAGATAATCTATTTTGGATGTTAGTGTAAACTTACATCTTCATCCTGTAAGTAGCTGTATGTACTGCTGCTGCAAGAGGCACTGCCTGTATCGGTCATGTCATCATGGTCACTACATCCATGAATATTTTCCTCTTCCAGATTCCAAATATATCGGCTCATAAAATAACTTGTATCATGTACGTCAGCTGAAGGTATGAATGCCGCCTGCGCCAGAAGAGAACAGTGAAGGTTATGAGATTGTAAAAAGTTAAGGCATCTTTGTATCGAGAAGTTCTTTTATAAATCTCTGTTTTTGTATAGTGCTTCTTCTTTTCTTCCTTCTTTCTCTGTAGTGTGTGTGTGTGTGTTTGTGTGCCAAGTAAAGGGGGGAGTAAAGTAGTTGAGATTTGAGACCTTTTGTCTTGAGAGCGTGTCCCAATTGATGTCCTTAAAGTAGGGATGTCGTTTAACCTGAAAGGAAAGTATTTTTTTTTAAAGGCTTTAATTTGAAGCATCAAAATTCAGTAACCTTATTACCTCACCAGCTCCTGTTGCACCTAGTCTCTGAACTGGATTTTCGCTGAGCAACCTGAAATGCAGCAGGATGTCTTTTCAGTCACACAGTTAAACTTCTTATCTGAATTCAGCAGCTAGTTCTTGACTCAATGACCGGAACATGAAAGAAAGACGAAGAATATAATATATACTGGCACGAAAATAACTACACATTAATGGAGTAAAAGAAGAATTTTCATCACGTGGCCGAGCGTAAGTATTACTTGTTAACAAGAATGGAATCATTCATTATTAATTTTTACCACCTCAGGAGTTGATAATGAACAGCCTCTCAATATTTGTAGTTTTCTTTAGATGCTAACACTCGTTTCTTTTAAGATATATTTTATGTAAAGTGCCAAACTTAATGATTTCAACATAGGCTTGGATGACTTGCATACGTTGCTGATATCCTTTTCAGGCAATGCAAAACCACCTGGAAGTTTGCTTTTAGTATTCACATACAACCTTAAAAGATGTTATTTGTAAAATCGAAATAAATGTTATTTGGAAAAAATTACCACCTGGAAGATCGGTTTTACTATTCACATACCACCTTAAAGATGTTATTTGAATAATAGAAACAAAGGTCAAAGGAAAATTACAGTTTTCAGAAACTTAAGAAGGTTTTTGTGTTCAATATATACCTCAGGAGTAGTTAGGCAATTATAAATGTCGAACTTGTTAAGGAGATCATAAGCTTCCAGGCAAATTACAATTTTCAGAAACTTACGAAGGTTTTTATGTTCAATATATACCTCAGGAGTTGTTAGGCAATTATAGATATCGAACTTACTTGTTAAGGAGATCATAAGCTTCCAGGCTCATTTCTTCTGGTACCTTGGGCCAGGGTATGTCTCTATTTATAATATTGTTGAAAATTTGCTGAAACAGAAAGAAGAGCTATCAGTACTGCCATTGACCTGTTGAGTCCTTAAAGAAGATAATTTTGAATTAACAAATATTTCGAGTTCAATAATTTTCCACTGCATTTTCATTAAGTGTCATCTTTTCAATACGGTAAAATCCTCTGATGCTCCAGGCTTGAACAAAAGCTGTTGATGGAAGTATATGTATGCAGGGGGTAGGTGAGTTGGTTGGTTGGGGGTGGGGGGAGGGGGCGGGGTGGGGGTGGTCCACATAGAGAATCCATCAGAGACAACCTCACTCCCCAACCCCGTAATAAGTAGATGATTGAAAAAAAAATAGCATGGAACAAACAACAGAACTTGCTTCCACCGTAATAACTAATACGTAACTGCCATATGAACCTCATTTAGCGACATTATACACGGAGTACATATCATCAGCTTAAGTTCCACACATTCAAAAGCTGGATGAAAAGACGATTCAGAAGATATTATTCTTCCCAAAGCAACTTTCATTCAAATATTTCCATTCCGCTGCCATCAAATCAGATACATCCCGAAATACAATCCTCGCCACCCCACCACCACCCCACACTCCAATTAAGTTTTCAGTAAAGGTTTAAATTCACATAAGGGCTGCAACAATTTCAACCACAAGTACATTCATCGACGTTCAATAATGAATGACAGTGGCATACCTGTGGATTTTCTGCATTAAAAGGTGGAATCCCCACTAGGAGCTCAAAAAGAATGACACCCACAGACCACCAATCAGCTGTTGCACCTACAGAAGAACATACAACGTGGTAAAAGACCTGAACAATATTTATTGCATAAAACAATGCCCTCATTGAGTAAAATGATAGATAGACTCCTGACCATGGCCCATGCCAAGAAGTATCTCTGGTGCCAGATAGTCAGGTGTGCCAACAACTGAATGTTTCTTCCTCTGTTCTCTCTTTTGGGACGAGTGCACTGAGCCTTTTGGTTTATCATCCCCAAGAACAGCAGATGGTCCGGATAAGTCATCAGTGCTATTTATAAGTCCAACCTTGGAGAGCCCAAAATCTGTTAACTGTAACGGTAGGAAACATAATAATATGTTGTAATAGAATATAAAAATCTACTGCATCATATTCTGAAAGTTAAAAAAATATCACAATAACAACTCATCATACACATAAATATTCATGAGGAAATATAGCTCTTTATAGCTGAATGGTACCTCAAAGTACTCAAAAGAATCTCACTGCCTACTGCATTCGAGAAATGCCACAATTTCTTTTGTGGAAATCATGATGTGATGCACATGATAATACTTGCTCATTTAAGAAGAATCACGTTGGTGTGAAAAAAGCTTGTGGAAAGACAATTCAAATATGGACAAAATATCGAATACATATATGCTATAGTTCGAACAAACTGAATATGGTGATATTGACAAACTCAACATTTAGTCTTGTTTCTTATATGGAAGTCATGTTATCTAACCCAGATATATATGTAGCATCAAACTAAATGTCATCACCAAATGCCTGTTTACACAGATACATTTTTATAGATTAACCTTGATGTGACCATCTGGGCCTATCAGCAGATTGTCTGGCTTCAAGTCCCTGTGAATAACATTCAAAGAGTGCAGGTACTCTAAAGCAAGTACCTGAAAGTAACAGATAAAGATATATCAGTCTTTTTTGAATATTTATCAAGTGTGGAAGCTCCAAGTTGAGTAGCAATTGAAGCCCTTACAACTTCTGCGATATATACACGTGCCATATCTTCCTCTAAGCAGCCTAGATTTTTCAGCAAGGAGAAAAGATCTCCTCCATTCAAATACTCCATTACCAAATAAAGATTTTCCCTACAAGTGAAAGAATAGAAAAATCGGACCTGTACATCGTTGGACAATGCATTAGTGAAGTAGTTTCACAAAGTTGTTACATTGACTCAAATAATAGTACAAGAAAAAAAAAATCCTCACCACAAAAGGATTGCGAACTGAGATCAAAATATCGCGTTCAGCTAAGATACTTTCCACTGCATTTTTGCGGATCATGTCTGCTTTCTTCAAAACCTGTAACGATTCTTCTAAAATCAGAATTGACAAATCAACTAATTAAAGAACATTCATACAAGCCTCGGTATCTGATAATTCATAAACCATTGAATCAAGTCAGACCTTAATTGCAAATAAGTCACCAGTTGACCTTTTTTTTGCCAGAAAAACTCGTCCAAAAGCACCTCTGCTTATAGGTTTAATTATTTCAAAGTCTTCAATGGATGTTCTATCCTTGGTGCATGGATTAATAGGGCTTGCACGCAAACTGCGAACTGTATCTTCTTCTGTTGAACTATCCTCATCAGCCATGGAACTTAGTAAATCTCCCTTTTCATCATCAATCTGTCCACACAGCAGCACATATTTTTCCCTGAGGAGTTTATAGTCAGAAAAATACAAGTCAAGTTGTAATTAAATCTGGGAACTGAAGAATAATAGGAAACACCAGCATGCTATTGAAAATGTATTGCTATAGTTCTTCTTAACTACAAAACTGAATCCACTTCATATACTACATGAGACCTTGTGCTCGTTTTTACATAAACATAGCATATTGGCATATTAAAAGATGCATATAGTATATATAGCGTATATTATGTATATATATGCTCGGGAGGTAACATTAACAACTTATGTTCCACATTGTTCTGTAATATTTTATCTTAATTTCTGGTTTCTTCACCAGCTTTCCCGAAATGGCCATAGTATGGCAAACCAGACCAGGCTTCCATATCCAAAAGTCAGTATAGAGAGAGTTAACAATCTATACATCCACAACATTTTGTAGGGAAATTAAATTATTTATTTATTACTTTTTGTTTTTTCCTTTTTCCGGTATTGTTAGCCTAGATCAAAACGTCATAGCTAGAAATTCATGACTAATAATGTTTGGAATCTTTGGGACAGGACCAAATCTCCATGTCCGGATGCTTCACGATCTTTAAGAAGATATAGCTTTCTAATATTTCAAAAAGGCCCGAGTTTAGGGAAAATTGTTACAGGTCTAGACCAGAAAATATGCAAACTCTATGCACGTGAGATAAAACTTAATAACACAATTCAAATTTAAAACTCACTGAATTAGCTTCTCTATGCGCCTCCCGAAAGTCTCAACAACAAGAGCATCCACCTTTCTATCATGAATAGCATATTTTAGGTCTTCCAATTTATCTATCATATATTCCAGTGTGCTGTACTCAGTCCTGTTAACATTTGTTACTGATCTGGCAAGCTCCAGCAGCTTACGTATCTGTCGTGCAAGTTCAGGCATACCAAATTAAACCAGAAGCAACTTACTTCAAAGAAACAAATAAAAGGTAATGCCATTTAGTAGCAAGAACATTGGAATGTAATTTTCTAATGTAATAGCAGGTTCTAAGTGAATCTCTGGCATACCTGCTGACAACTTTCTAATTCAGATAATGTTCTACGTCCACTCAGAAGAAGCTCTATCTGATTCATTCGCGGAGTTATTAAAGGTGAACGGGGTGTCAAGCTGCCAGCGGATGATTCTTTCTTGCAGTGATCAGGTGTTGGAGCTCGTGCTTCACAAGAAACATGAAACGAACTATGTAAATCATTCTCAATAAGGGATGCTTCAACCTCATTACCATAATTCATCTCCAAATCCTCTTTTACACTTGATGTAGGAGCTCTCACGATTTCAGGACTCCTAATCCCCATTTCCGAGCTTTTCGGAGTCCACGATTCAAGTATTTTTTCCAATGTATCAACGACTCTTTCAAGGCGTTCATTCACTGTTAAACCCTTCAAATCACATCTATCAGCAATCGTACAAATTCTTGAGTGCTGCTCTACATGAACTGTTGGTATTTCAACTTCACATATTCTGCATATCAGTGAATCCTCATATGCCATTTGGTGTTGGTCCCATGCTCCCCAAGTCATATTTTGTGTTGTCGAGAAGTCATCATCATGTCCCAGCTCACTGGCGGGATTATCAGGACTGTCTATTCCTTTTTGAGGTTTTAAGTCCTCCAATTTATCCTTAGAAGGAGTTTCAACAGATTCACGGCCTTTTCGATTCTTTTCAGCAGCACATGGAAGTTTCTTCCAGGAAGACATCTTAAAGCTTCCTGTAGATGAATCAACACTTGTTGCGGTGTTAACCTCTTCCATTACTTGGCTTTGCTTGTTATTCAGATTGCTTTCTTCCTTTTCTTGGACCTTATAATTTTTCCGCTCAATATTTTCTCTTGCACTCATTGATGACCCAAGAATACGCTCTGGGTACACACCTAGGTCGCTGAGCTGGTGCGAAGCCAGTATATGATCTTCTTCGTAACCATTTTCCTTTTGGAACTGAACAAGCCGAGTGCAACGCGTGAGGATAAATAGGAGGCGCGTGTGCACTTGCCTCAATGTACCCATTGGTAGCTCTTGGCGGCGGTCATCTAGATTCTGTACAATGCTTTCACACTTCATCCAGAACTCACCGGGTGACATCTTTGAGCACTGCCTGGCAATCACCAGCAAATCCTCCAGACACTCTTTCCAATCTGGATGATATTCTGAAGTCTTCTCGAGCACGCTCACCAGATCTCCAGCGAAAATGCCTAGGTCGGCATCGACTTCCTCTTTCATTTTATCAAATTTCGACCGTACCATCACCATAATTTCCTGCAAAAAGTAATGTCTACTCAAATTGTAAACGAGCCACCTCGGAAGAAATGAAAGAGCGCATAAGTTTTGTCACAAGCAGAAAAAGGAGACTACATGTGAAGTTAACATACTTCCGTGCGACCGATAGCTCGGGATTTCCAAAATGGAAGTGGCAGGACGCCTTTGGAATTGAGCTCATGAGAGAAACTTTTAACATCTGGCGCTCTTTTCTTGCGGCCACTAGTTAAACGAAGAAGAGCCTGGAAACGAGGGGACTGCATTTCCTTGGCTAAAGCTGCATTACAACCCTACAATAAGCACAAAGATATATAGCTAAGGTACCTATTTTACATTAGGTAACTTCAAAAAGAAAAAAAGGGGGAAAAAAGAAGCTCTGTAAAAGCTAAAAACTGGAACAAAAACAAGATAAGTGGAAACTGATTTACCTCTGACCCAGTCCTACTGGGTGAAAGAACTCTTAATGATTTGGATTGACCCCAATGAACCTTTTTACCTACAAATAGAAAAGGCTCCTTTAAGAATAGTATCATTCATCCAATTTACATATCCTATGACCAGTACGGATTTGTTTGATGTACGTTTTGATAAATATAACAAACTTAAAACTATAACTTCACCTGGATCTGATTCGAGATTTTTGGAAATAACACTTACAGCAGATACTCATAATATATCTACGAAATTACCAACGTTTTCTTCACCTAAATTCATGCCTATCCTCTAAAAGATATGGTTTCGAAACCTCCATCCCTCATTATAAGGGTCTCAGCCTAAACTGATGATTATTTCAGGATGAATATTTTTCACAATTAAAGCCAATGTACATCAAAGCTGAACTAATTTCAGCATGCACTGTAACCTGATCACGGGGGAGCCGGGGACGGAACCCCAATACACATCACATTAGCTGGCGACCAAATCCCAACACACATCACATTTATATTACACAGACAGATACAAGATAAAAATGAAAATAAATAGTGTGAGAAGATACAATTCCACCTTGATCGGCAGAGGTAGGAACGGATTGTTTAGAGACAATGGCCATCCTAGGCCTCGCATCTGGCCCATCATCCCGTCGATTATCCAAATTCTGTGAAATCTGAGCCTCGCCCGAGTAGTTGGCCTTCTGGAGGGGCAAGGGCGCCGAGCGCGTCCTGATTTGGTTGAGCCCCAACCTGGAGGGCTCGACGAAATCCAAATCGTCTCCTGGGAACTCGTCCTCGTCTGCGTGGGACCTATGCCTCATCGGTATGGGCGGAATTTTCCGAAGCTTCAGAATCGACGGCGACGACATGTTCTGGTGGTCGTAGGGGGAATCATCCGGTGGCGGATTTGGCGAGTCACGGCGGGGCTCGGACGACATTGTGGGCTTCTGTTCATCTGGTTCGCGATTGTTGTGGTTTTGTGTCGTTGGGGAAGAAGATGGAATGGATTGAGATAGTTTCGGATTTTGGATTTCGGGGGAGCTGAGAGAGAGAGAGAGAGAGAGAGAGAGAAGTTCGCGGGAAAAACGGTGCGTTGGGGAACGACGCGTACGTGTGTTCAAATCAGTTGGGATTTGTGAAAACGTGCTTCCCTCTACTAATTATTGTTGTTACCGAAAACGTTTGTCGCGAAAACGCGTGTTTTCTCAAGCCAGAAGCGATCTTTTTTTTTTTAATTTTTTTTTTTCGATTACAATAACATTAGCAATCTACTGAGCTACATGCCGAGACATTCCCAAAAACAAAAAATAAGAAAGACCGGAGACAATCCTTCCATAAGGAGGGTCCCGTCGACAACAAAGCCCGACTACCTAGATGATGAGCAACAAAATTTTGATTCTTGTCAATATGACTACAAGACCCACAATTGAAATCCGACAGAAGCGATAAAATGTCTGCAAAGACTTGAAACAAGGCATCGTTAGGCGAAAGCTCCGACAAACCACAAATAACGTATAAGGCATCTGTCTTAGCATATTGAAGCGATGGTTAGTTATGTTATTTCGATAAATATACAAATATATACAATATATATTTTTTTTAACAGTGAAGCCAAAAAAAACCGTACCCGGTTCCATTATCCGAGTCGGATCACAAAGCCCACCCACACGGCAAGATAAGAAAGGAGTAAAGGACCCTGGAGAATTAAAAATTGGAAGCCCTAATTTTGAGACGGTTTGCTCCCACATTCTCTCCGACCGATCAGCCTCCGGAGGCCGCCGAGAGTCCGGCCAAAGTACGTGTTTTATACTCACCGTCTTATCAATGTATTGAATATTTAACGGTATTTTGTTGTGTGCGCGCGCTTAGATTCGACCATATCTTGCGTATGCTGTGTTTTTTTCTTCTGCCTCCTGCGATATTCTCTTCTCTTTTCTTGTTAATTTTTCCTTTTAGAGTCGTTTGCTGTAGTTAAAGTTTTTTTTTGGTTTGAAGTGATTGTTTGTTGACTGTAGGCTTTGAGTGGATTTATGTAGTAGTTGAAGCAACCTTTGTTCAAGATTATTAGATTTTTAGCTGCTTTTTGTTTAGTTACTCGGAAATAATGGCGGGCCTAGTTTTCTTGTTGTGGCATAATGGGTGCTTGTAGATTGAACATATAGTGTAACAGAGAACTCGTCACTATTGTCGTTTGTTATCTTCGAAAACCGGTAAATGTTGTCGAATGTTATGTTGTAATCTAGAAAACTTTGAGACTTGGTGTTCTTTTAATGCATATTTTCCGAAGATCATTGTCGTTTTTATTGAGTTGCTGGCTGAAAATAATATATCTTGGTATTTTTTAAATAATAAAATTTCGAAAATAAAGGTGATGCTGATCCTTTATAACGTTCTCATTTTTTCTTTTTTTCTTTTTCAGTGTCAATAGAACATGGGTTGCTGGGTGATCAGTCACAAGCGACATTTTCGTTCACAGATGAAGATCATACTTTAGCAAATTCCTTGAGATACATTCTTAATCAAGAGTAAGTTCTACAAAGAAAGGTTGTTTTTAGTCAAATAATATATATATTCATTAGGTTATTAACTCGAATGTATCAAACTTTCTTTCAGCCCGAGAGTGACATTTTGTGGTTACAGCATACCGCACCCTTCTGATGCTCGGGTGAATGTAAGAGTGCAGACAACTGGTAAATACTATGAATTTCCTCGCTCATGCCTTATTTTCTTAGTAGTTGGTGCCAATATTTGTAAATAAAGGTGATAGATGTGTTGAAGTCGACCATTTGTTTAACCCGCGTGGAATTGAAGATGAACTTTCTTGTTCAAAACTCAATGCTTTGTTTTATTATACATGTTCATGTTATTCAGTATGTTGAAGCTGTAAACCCCATATTTACTTAGTTTTAATGTATCGACCAGTGTTTACTTCTTAGCATGTTTGGAGTTATTTGCACCTTTGTCGATAGAATGACTACCTTACTAAGCAATATTTCATTAAGAGTGAGTAATAAAAGCGTCTATTGGCGATTTTGTTTCTTTTAAAAAGATTGTCCTGTGCTTTCTGATTTTAGGTGACCCAGCACGAGAGGTATTGAAAGATTCGTGCCAGGATTTGATGCTTGTATGCCAGCATGTTAGAAATGCCGCTGATCAGGCTGTTATGTTGTTCAAGAGCAAGCAAGGTGTAGAGTCGATGGATATCAAATAATGTTTCACCTTTTGTACCATCTATTTATAAAAGTTAATTTGGGACTGAATTTGAGGACTGGATCCATTTGTGACCACCATATTGCCAAACTCGGCTTCTTCATCTCATATTGGTTGCTATGCAATATTGAGTTAGTAGCAAATATTATGGATGACCATCAAATATTTGGACGATAAAATGACATTTGTGTCACTGAAGATAAATGACATCTGTAAAAATGATGTTCAACGACGATGGCTAAATATAAAACCGACATTTGTATCACAAAAGGATGATCAAACTAAGACGTATTTGTGGAGTATGGAATTACATTCAGGTTTACACAAAATCTGAAGATAAAAACCAAACAGATCTAACATGTGGTTGAATACAGTACAAGTTGTATTATCAGTCGAGAGTAAGTCGTAAGTCGTATCATCAGTTGAGAGTATTGGTAACACCCTATGTATAAATGCCTAGCATATTCATTCTGCACGAGTTATCCATCTAAATAGATTCTATAGTTAGCAGCTTCCATCTCAGTCAGAGTCCAATACAATCCCAAATTTGCCACCTGAAGGACCCTACAAAGTGTGAGAAAACAAATATGGACTTCATAAGAAATACATCAGAACCGAATGCAAGCTATAATCTGCACAACATGGAATAGCAGCTTTACAGTCGGCACTCTTGTCATTCTTACGAGAATAGAAGATAATGGACTAAACAAAACTAATCGAGACCAAAGTTGTTCCTCTTTTGTCTGATCTGGAGAAAGCAATGGAGTTCAAAGTAAAGATTCCAAGGTTGCGAATATTCGCAACCAGAATGGGGATTCTAGAAAGTACCTTCAGTCAAGTACTGCGAATGGCATCATTACATAAGACGGCCAAGATAGTTAGCCCGAGGATATTTGCTCTTTAGCTGTGGCCATTGCACAAATAACTGGTCAGCCATATGCAGTTTGTAGAGAAGCAATCCACTCAAAGATAGCCTCCTAACTCTGGCTATGCTCTCGACATAGAAGATGGATGACCACCTGACCCCAAGAACCTAGAACGTGCATTCCAACTCGAACGATTAAAAACTTACTCGCGAAAAATAAACAATATCCTCATCAAACATGTTGATGTAATCTCAAACCTTAAAAATGAACGCGATCATGCAGAGCGGTATACAAGTCCCGGGGCCATTGCATAAAATCTGCATATACACAAAATTGTAGTAAACTGTAAAAGTGAAAGAATAACAAAAAATTCAAAAAATAATCAAGAAAAAAAAAAAAACCACAAGGAGTACCACTTGAGGCCTGATCTTGATCATGAGCCACAGTGCGTGTGTCAAAGCAATTAACGTTGTGCCAACCGAGGTCACATACGACTGTCCCACTTCACGACTCCGGTAAATTTGCATGAAGTGAGAATCCCCCGTCTGTCGCAACAAACGAATTACCTCAGATGACATTTGGCATTGTGAGGAAATAAATGTAAGAACGCAATCTTCGTAAAATTCCAGACAGACTGTTTTTATTTTTCACTCATTTATTTTTGACAAAACTTCAAGGTCCCTCATAGCAGATATTACATTACTATTCCTAAAATGTAAAATATGGGACCTTAAAGAAAATAATTTTACCTTGTCCATCAAAGAATCCTCCAGCACACGAGCCTTTTGAAGACTCATACTATCAGTGGCAGCAGCTACATAATATCTCGGCTTAAACCTCTCCATTTGCATAGCATTCAGCAGATTCAGCATCTCCGCCGTGTGGCCGCCTGACAAGCATCAGACGACACGAAATTTACAATTAAATAGAAAAAGAAAAACGAAAGCAAAACCGAAAACACCACAAGATATCACATAATTGAGATCGTGGAAAACAATGGGCTACAAATTTCAGCACTAATTGAAAATAGAAAAGGGGGAATTTCTGCTAACCGGATCCCAACACGATCAGAGTACTCAGAGGCGGTGGCGGTTTTCCAGACCTGGGTTTACCGGTACGGTATACAACGTACGAAATTCGGATCAAAATCAAGGTAATTGTACCAATAATTAGCAAAATTGCGACGCCCATTTCAAAAAGAAGGCAGCTAGGTTTGCTATTCGATGCCAGAATCTTGCAGCCCGCCAGTAAGAAGGTACGTATTTCTTGAAGAGCTCGGAAGATATACTCCTCGGTAGAGGCTTGGCAGCGGCACCCTCTTTGCCGGCGGAGGAGGATCGGCGATGCGGAGTGGAAAGGGATCGATAAAAGCGAGCCTTTGTCTTATAAAGTTCGCGCTTTCAGTTTACAACTACAATTTCCACATATCAAATCTATTACTAAAAAGGATGTGATTGCCATTCTGGCTTATCCCATTATTTGTCCAAATCCAATTACGAGCCCTAAGCAAGAAAACTATATACATCCCAAGTTGATATATCATAAAAGCAAAGACTGAATTCTCCCTATATATAATTCCCGAATGCGCTGAGCCTACGTGGCTACTTTTGGTGCTTCAGAATCCTATTTGGCGAAGAATCATGTTTGGTAATTAGATTTGGATAAATAATATTGATATATTAATAATTAATAATCTAGGTTCGGGTATTCCATAAATATTATTTAGCTATTTTAATATCACTTTTATTAATATAACCCTTTAATTCTTTGTAATTTTACATAGTGAGACACTAAGGGACTAATATGTCCCTGAACTTTGATTTGTTTCCTTCAATGAGCTATTGAATTAAAAATGTATTTTAAAAATTGATAACTTTTGTATTTCTTATCGTCTTTACATATATAATATATCAAATTAATCATCTTTTGATGATCTTCGATTTGACATCTATAATGTATATATGAAATAAATAAATTAAATCTTTCTTTATAATAATAAAAAATAATAATATTTATTAAAATTCATTAGAAAAATAAAATTGTTTCTCCATTGATATATTTAGGCAAAATTGCATCAAAATACACCACCTTTTAACTTTTTGCAATTTAATCACCACCTTTCAAAGTTTGCAACTAAGTACACCAGCTTTAGACATTTGGCAAATCGAAGCATGCCAAACAGAAACCGGCACCGGCTTTCTTACGTGGCAATGTCGGAAACTCACGTTGAAATCAGAAACACACGTGGAAGTCCAAAAATACTAAACAAAAAATTAAAATGCCACAAAATCAGTCTACTTGGCAGACTTATTAAAATAAAATCAAAATTAACTAGCTACTCAGCCCTAAATTCAAAATCAGTCAAACAACTATGAACTCTCAATTGAAAAAATGTCGATCAATTCCAAATGTTCTCTTGTGGCCAAAATAACTCACCTTCAAAATAATCTACAGAACCATCAAGATTGATAAATCTCCCCCACGGTTCAAATTGTTCGACAATTTTACAATTTAGGGTTCTTAGTTGTTCGACTGATTTTGAATTTAGGGCTGAGGAGCTACTTAGTTTTGATTTTATTTTAGCAAATATGCCAGATAGATTGATTTTGTGACATTTTAGTTTTTTTTTTGTTATTTTTGGACTTCCACGTGTCTTTTCGATTTCTACGTGAGTTTCCGAGGATACCACGTAAGAAAGCAGGTGCCGGTTTCCGTTTGACATGCTTCGATTTGCCAAATGTCTAAAGCTGGTGTACTTAGTTCCAAACTTTGAAAGGTGGTGATTAAATTGCAAAAAGTTAGAAGGTGGTGCATTTTGATGCAGTTTTGCCATATATTTATATGTAATGTAGTTATATATTGTAAGTTAAAAAAATTAATATAATATAACACAAGTAAGTTGCACAAATAAAAAGTGTCATAATAAATATATAATAATATATATATTCTTATAAAAGGTATTTAAATTTTCAAACTACTTTTTCTCATTAATTTTAGATTTTAAGAAAAAAATTAGCAAGCACCCGTGTAATACACGGGTGTTGTACTAGTTTGTAAGATTTCGAAATGGTTTGAGGAAAAATGAGAAACTTCAATCGAAAAAAATTGTGGAAAATAAGCAGGTATGAAAAATTAATGGACTGGGGAGATACACGTAATTAAACTAGCACTTCATATCATCTCTCGTATTTTTTTATCAAATTAATTTTAATTATTTTATTATAACTGTTATTTTAATATATTTCTAAAATGCCACAAAAAAACTAATTGTAAC
Source organism: Striga hermonthica (assembly GCA_902706635.1). Classification (NCBI taxonomy): domain Eukaryota; kingdom Viridiplantae; phylum Streptophyta; class Magnoliopsida; order Lamiales; family Orobanchaceae; genus Striga; species Striga hermonthica. The sequence goes on along the minus strand of CACSLK010030184.1, from coordinate 8,574,362 downwards.
GTTTCGAATATTTTTAGTATTTTTGAGCTCGACGTTAGTTCATTTCATAGTAGGTTTTATTTATTTCAAGTCTTATTTTATTTATTTGATATATCATATATTTAATTATTATTATTATTTGAATTAAATTGAATAATAAATTTTAAGTCAAAATCGTGGATGATCTAGCCAAGCATCGGTTTCATTTTTAATTTGAACCGGGTTATATAGTTGGCAAGAAAAGGAGAACAAGTTAGAATCGCAGGTTACACGCTTTAAGAAATACACATATTTTCACCAGTAAACGTGCTCAAGTGGCCGGTGAAAACTTAAAGCCCCCACACCACACCACACCACACCACAACACACCTTGATCCACCGGAAAAACTGAAGACTGACGCACATCAGCTGATCGGCAAAATGATGGTGGATTTGAGCTCGTTCTCAGAGGAGAAATTCGACCCGAAGAAATGGATAAACGGGGCGGTCCAGCAGAGGCACCCGCAGGACCCGATCGATAAGCACCTCGTGGATCTCGAGATGAAGCTGCAGATGGCGTCGGAGGAGATTGCAGCCTCACTCGAAGAGCACAGCTCCGCCGCCCTCCTCCGCGTTCCGCGCGCCTCCCGCGACGTTCTCCGCCTCCGCGATGATGCGCTTTCTCTCAGGTCTTCAGTCGCCAACATCTTGTCGTTTCTCAAGAAGGTAATCGTGCTCCTACAGTGGCTTGTTGATCATTGTTGCATTTTTACTGAAGCCGTTGGTTCTCTGTAGTGTAGCTCGACTTAGTTGGGAGATCCTTCGAGTGGTGATTTTGTTTGAATTTTGCAAATGTTGGATTGGGCGAACGTGATGTAATTTTGAATTGGGGAACGATAAAGTTGTTTCAGGTGTCCGTATAAGAGATGAATTTACATGCATTGATATTTTCTGGTGGTTTTTGTTTCTATGATTCCAGTGAGAATGAATGTGACAGGGTTTAAGAACCTGGTTTTGGACCTTCAGTCTGATATTTATTGAATTTGAGGCAGACCAGTTGACTAAAATATGGAAATAATATCTTGTTAAGAATTAAACAGATCGAAGATTACTTCTCCTTGGGTCTACCACCAACGATGGATCCTTCTGAAACTTGCTTTGTTTTTCTCTTTTACAATTTAAATCTATAATCTGCGCGTGGAATGCTAGAACCTTTGTGTTTGTGGATTGGAATTTAACTGAATCAAGAGTAAGTTAGGTCCATGTAAGATTTGAATAACAATATCAGAGATAGGTGCAGGGTAATAGTCAATGGAATGAACTGAAGATACCATATCAAGTTTGTGAGCAGAACGGAGCTTGTCTATTGACTTGGAATATAGTGCTATTTGTCTAGTATGTACATTATATTTTAGTCTGAAGTTTTGAGTTGAATTGTGTTGCACAATGTGTGAGAAACCTGTCAATACTCCAATGTCCTCTTGGTGTTTGATATGGTCTTGAATCTGTTCTGCAGGCTGAGGGTTCCTCTGCAGAATCAATCGCAACCCTAGCTAAAGTTGACACTGTTAAGCGGAGGATGGAAGCTGCTTATGAGACGTTACAGGTTGGATGACGATTTTGATTTTTTTCAATTGAACTCAGCTTTCTTGAATTGGTTTCTGTTCCTTGTTGGTAAGTGAAAGTTGCTTCTGCTGTTGAACAGGATGCTGCCGGGCTGACGCAGCTAAGCTCAACAGTTGAGGATGTATTTGCCAGTGGTGATCTCCCACGGGCTGCAGAAACTCTGGCTAACATGAGACACTGTCTAACGGCTGTTGGGGAGGTATATCTTTCTCAGCATTTTCTCAGCCTTTCCGTATTGCAGATGAGATATGGAAACGTTTCATGATTGATGAATTTGGGATGACCAGGTGGCAGAATTTGCTAATATAAGGAAACAGCTTGAAGTTTTAGAAGATAGACTGGATTCAATGGTTCAGCCACGCCTTACGGATGCATTAACTAACAAAAAGGTAGTACCCATCATCATATCATTGTAAGAACTCTAAATTCCTGGTTCTTGCTGACGGAAAATTGGTATCATTTCTTCACTTTTATAGGTTAATATTGCTCAAGAAATGCGGGGAATCCTCATTCGAATTGGGAGATTCAAGTCTTTAGAGAGTTACTACACAAAAGTCCACCTCAAACACATAAGGAAGCTGTGGGAAGATTTTGACTCTGGGCAACAACCTAATAAAATTTCAAGTGAAAGGAATGAGGTAGACAGGGGCTCAAGTACCTTCGATTCACACTCAAGTTCCTCAAATCTGTCATTCTCGCGCTGGTTGCCAAGTTTTTATGATGAGTTGCTGCTTTATCTGGAACAAGAATGGAAGTGGTACTATGCCCATATAAATTTTACCCATGTTTTCACTTTTATTTCTGAATGAGGTGCTGCTCTTGTCTTCCTGACTGGACACATGGTGTAGCTAGAATACCTGTTTCATTATCAGTCAGTACATGATGTTGATCGTCTACTGCAACTTGAATCAACATTTGAAATGCAGAATCTTTTAAAGTATATCATGTTTTGCTCTTCTTTGTGGTTCTGATGCATCCAATAATGCAATAATACTGTTTCCCAGGTCACTGATTTTATTTCAAGGCTCCTAACCCGTGAGTACTAAAGTGACCCAGCAAAGGAAGTCTAAATACACCACACTTGCATCCTAGACTTTGACGATTTTGATTTGAGTTGTTTAGAATAGTTTAAAGAAGGTAGATTAAAACGAAATAACTTGAAGAAGTTGGATATTCTAACAACTTAAAATTCTTGCGAGTCAAGTCTAAGTAACTACGTTTTCCATCAAAAGGTAGATATAAGCAGGATAAGGTGATGAATCCATGTCCACCGTTCATATTTTACAATTTCAATATAAAGTTGGTTGTTTAGACTGTCGTAAATGGGATGATCCTGAATTCGACAAGGTCAGACCAGATTTTATTGTTTTCTTTCATGCCAAGGGTGAATTGTTGTGAGGATATATTTCAAGGTCAATTTTCTCCTAATTTGGGATCTTTAGGATCAGTGGGGTCCTACTCCTATGGTTGTCATGGGTATATAACTTGGTTAAATTCGGTATCATGAAATGCTAGAAGCTGGTAGGGAAGTGCTTAAATTTGATTAAGTTTGTCTTGGCAATTGGTCAGATCCTAATCGATGTGATCTATATGTGCATTGCCTAGAATGCAACTCAAAATTCTTTTGCCTGTGACCTTCGTGCACAATAATGATCTCATGATAGTGAGGGCTACAGGTTTAAACTTGTGAAATTTGCATTTATCAGCTACCTTATAATTTATTTAGTTCTTATTCTGTTGGCTGTTGATTGGAAATATACAGAGCAATTATGCTGATGTAAGTCTTCATTCTCATAAAAATTCCACTTCAGGTGCATGGTTGGTTTCCCTGAAGATTACAAAACTCTTGTCTCGAAATTGTTGGTTGAGATGATGTCATCCATTAGTGCAAGTTATATATCTCGTGTTAATCTTGCTACTGGAGTCGCTGTTCCGGAGACTAAAGCATTGGGGAAAGGTGACACTTCAAATTCTTTCATTTTTTATTCTAACAATTTTATATCATTTCAACTATGGGATTTCAAAAGTTGGTTTGCATGTTTAGATGTGTTTGTGTTAGGTATTCCAAATGACTTGTTCTCCTCACTAATTACTAATAAGTTGTTTGAAATGTGTAACTCATTAGCAAGTTCCAAGCTATTGCCTTTAGAGTTGACCAATTCTAATTACAAAGTGTGTTTCCATATTTTGGCTATTTTTTTTATTCTGCATCTGTTATGACACGTCACCTTTCTACAAATGCAAAAATAATAAAGTGGATTTCAATTGCAATGTGTCGCGTGAAGCTTGATAATATTGTTGGATTAATCGTAGAGAATGAAGTATTCCTCATGCGACTTTCGGTCCTACTATTATGAAAGATGGTTGTTGTCTTACTTGAAGCTGCCTCAAACTTTAGTTAAGTGTCTATATCACTTTGGTGAAGCAGATATTGTTTACATCACATGCCATACTTCCAACATAATGGTTGTTACGAAGGGTTTTTGGACAAATGATTGATTCACATATGAAGATGCCTATATATATATATATATACTTAAGGCCTTTAGTATATATGGCCTATAATATAGTTAACACCCCTTGAAACTCAAGGTGGAGGCGGAGGATTAGAAGCATTAAATTTGAGCAAGTGAAGTCGATGCTGCTCTCTAGTTTGTGGTTTTGTGAAAAAATCAGTTACTTGCGGTTGTCGCACATCACATCACATACTGAAGAATAATTTTTTTCTGATGACAATGAGACCGGTAAAGGAAGCATCACCACCATTGTGTTTTGTAAGTTCGTGCTTCAAAAGATCATTAACAATTTGGATGGCGCCAGTATTATAACAAACCTCTACAAACAAGAGGTGTAGGAGAATCACATGGAATACTAAAATCAACTAACAACCACTGAAGCCATATAAATCCTGAGGTGGTATTAGCAAGTGCTCGAAGTTCTACATCTGTGCTAGGCTGAAAAACATTTGCCTGCTTCTTGTGCTTCTTGGACTTCCATGTAAGAGAAGAAGAGCGAAGAAAAACGCAATAACAAGTGACAAAAGGACAATATGTTGGATTACTCGCCCCAAGTAGAGTTTGAGTAAGCATGGATCTGAAACGGACTATCACGAGCATATAATGAACTGAACATTGAGATGATGTTCCCTTGAGTACCGTAGCACACGAAGCAAATGCCCAAATTTCACAAAGTAGGAGCACTCACAAACTGACTCAATATATGAATAGTGTAAGCAATATCAGGCTAGTAACACTAAGGTAAACGAGATTGCGTCAATATGTCGATAGCAATAGGGATCCTCAAGAGTGCCCTCAAAAGTCAATTGACAAAAGTTAGATAAATACTCACCACCAAAATCAGAACGAAAGACTCAAATAGGAGTAGAAGACTGATTATGAACCATACGAGTAAAAAATTTGTAAATAGACATAATTAGGAACATGCTTCATAAAATAAATCCAAGTATAATGAGAATGACCATTAATAAAAATATCATAAAATTTGTTGCAACCTTTTGTAGGAAAAAGGAAGGCACCTCACACATCAGAATGGATAATGAATAAGATCAAAATAATGAATAAGATCAAAAGGTGTAGAAGAATGAGAAATGCTAATAGAATATGGAAGTTACAGCTTTTTTCGAGCTTGCAACCTTTACAATGAAAACTAGACTCAATAGATGTACAACCTAAACAAAATTACTAATCAAAGGAGACAAACGAGACACAGATGAACAAGACGATGATGCCATTTGGCTTTGGCATAGGATGAGGTGGAAGATGAAGCAAAGCAACGAAGGACACACTAGCGGTAGATACTGCGGAAGAGGGAAGGTGCAAAATGTACAAAACGTAGAGACTCAGAGAACCTCTACGGCGATGACTAGTCCCAATCACAGTCCGACTTCGACAATCCTAAATAAAACAAGATGGTCATTAAATGCAACAAAACAATTTTCATCAGTGACATTACAATAGCTACATTACAATTGGAAGAAGATTTATGGATAACTTAGGAACATAAGAGATATTAGGCACTGAAAAACATGAGTTGCATAGAGAACCCTCATGAGTGACATGACAAGAAGTGTCATCAGCTGTCTGAATAGAAGTACCATAAGCGATCGCCTTGCAAGCAACCAACTAGCAAGCAACCAACTAGGGGCTGATCAAATGTCACATGAAAATATGCCCCTAAATCGAGGACCCAAGATTGAAGAACATTGACATGAGAGGCGGTTGCTGCATAAGCGGACCCTTTTGTAGCAGAAGTAATACTACGAGCCTGAGAAGCACGGCGTGCACGATACTTAGCCAAGCCAACTTATGTGGATGTTGAGTAATACAATTCGCGGCAGTATGACCTATCTTCCTGCAAAGCTTACAAGATTTTGCAGAGCGACTTCTAGGTTCACTAAGCACTAAGCTGTTGAGAAGACAGAACTCTATGTGATACTGAGAGTGGCAGCTGGCGGATAACGGAGACGAGTCTCTTCAGTAATCAAATCAGATAATGCCTGTGCAATGCTTGTGCCATAGTCAGAGTAGAAGAGTTCTAGAAGAGTTTTGAAGCAACCGTGTACGATTTGACCCAAATTCTGCTCTGACTCTCATGACAAAGCCATAAATAAAAAACTTCTCAGAACACTTCGAGCACGCACCATGGAGATCAGTGGTCCCATTCAACCCATTCAACGTTCAAAAGTCGAGTAGTACTCATCAATGGGCACGTCGTTCTGTTCAATCACGTGAATTCGCTGCATAAGTGCGTGCAAGAGTGCACCTGAAATTGTAACAAATAGGACCACATTTCCTTGTTTGTCCGAAAAGAAAAAAGGCTCATAATTATGGACTGCTTGATACTGTGATGGCAACCATTACTTTCCCATTATTAATATGCCATATCCTTGCCATATCCTGATGTGAGCAACATTACTATTATCGCTCTTCCTTTTGGGTCCATCATTAGTCAAGTGGCTAGACCATAACCCCTCAACACGGTTTCAACCGAAGAAGCCCACTCCCGACCATCAAGAGTGATATTGATAGCAATTGCATGATGTTGCGACATGATTCGATGACGTAAGACACTAGGACAATAGGTATGCCTTCACGACATGCCAACAATACGCGAACGACGACGTATAGACAGACAGCGACGAGCCGCAATGAAATATGAATAAAGGGGCTGCGACGGGCAGCGTAGGGGCACTCGACAGACGAGTGACGACAAAAAACAACGACAGCCGGGACGTATTAGAGTACACGAACCCTAACCCCGACAAGTGACAGATCTGAAAAACGGCAAAACAGAGACCAAAACCTTCTGAATCACAAAACTAAAAGCACTAGCAGGGACAGAATTCTGAACCCACAGACGTGGCCAGAAAAAATTCCGGCGCTGGCGCGTGGGATGGCAGGCAGAAAATTCCGGCTTGCTTGCAGTTTACACACGCGGCTTCCGGTGACGATACTTGGCCAGAAAGTCGATCTCCAGGCGGCGAGTTGACTGGTGTGGGAGATGAGATCGGACAACATATATATATATATTTGTATGGTAGCAGAAAAAGTGCAAATTTACTTCCAAATGTCACGATGATAAACTTAATTATTGTATAGGAAGTTGGTTAGTTGAATTGTCTATGATGGCAAAAACTGGAAAAACCAGGGGTCTAATTGGGCCATTGGAATCTCTAACAGTGTTAGATCAGCATTGATTTATTTGCTTAAATAAGATTTTGAATCAATATTTATAAATCCCAGCTTCGGTACTCTTGTGATGAATAGAATATCTACCGAAAGGTAAGTTTACCTTTTAGCTTAGTATCTATGACAAATTATTTTGTCATAAAAAAGCTTGTTGTGCTTAAGATTGATTCATCTGATACCTTCTTGCCTCTTGGTTTCAGGTATATTAGACATCTTATCTGGAGATTTGCCTAAAGGTGTCCAAATTCAGACTAAACATCTAGAGGCTCTGATAGAACTACACAACATAACGGGGAGTTTTGCCAGGAATATTCAGCATTTGTTTTCCGATTCAGATCTTCATGTATTATTAGATACATTGAAGACAGTCTACCTGCCATACGAAACTTTTAAACAAAGGTAACCACACTTCTCATTTGAATCGTACTTTCATTTACCTAAATGGCATGGCTTTTTCCTTTGCATACTTCGTGGGCTGTGGGACATGTTCAGTTATTTTGTACTGTTTTACTTTGTTTCTTGGGTCCAATGGGTATATACTCGAGCATTGAATAAATGTATTACATGGTGAATGGAAGTAGTCCCTGCGACCCATTTTGATAGTCCCCAGCTTTTTGCATCCCTTCTCAAAGTATTAATCATGATGGGAAATATAATAGAAACATTGAATATTGTTTTTGATTTAGCAAACTACATGAAATGTTTTTCTCAATCATTGTGAAAATGAGAAACATTACTACGTTTTTCCGAACAGATGGAATATATGGTAAAATCTATCCTACTGAGCTTCCGGTAGAATGAATTTTATTTACTGCTTAATGTATACACTGTCTGTTTCATGCTTGACATAACTTGCTAATTCAGATATGGGCAAATGGAGCGTGGTGTGCTGTCTGGTGGTATTTCGGGCCTTGATCTCAGGGGAGTGAGTACTCGCATTATTGGCGTTCAGGGTGTTGAGCTCAGTGAAACAGTTAGAAGAATGGAAGAGTCCATCCCACAGGTCATCTTACTTCTTGAAGCCGCCACAGAGAGATGCATTAGCTTCACCGGTGGGTCCGAGGCGGATGAGCTAATTCTCGCTCTTGATGACGTGACCCTACAGTACATCTCCACCCTTCAGGGGAATCTAAAATCACTAAGAACAGTATGTGGAGTGGATTTAGATACCATTGGATCCAAGAAGGATGCAGGATTGGACAGGAAGGAAGCAGCTTCACCCGCGCGAAAGGTGGATGTTACATCGAATGAGGAGGAATGGTCTTTTGTTCAGGCGGCTTTGCAGATTCTCACAGTTGCGGATGGTTTGACGAGCCGGATTTCTGTTTTCGAGGCTTCCTTAAGGTCTACGCTTGCCCGATTGAGCACTAATTTGTCCCTCTCAGTGCACGGCTCGAGTTTTGATCAAAATCAATCTCGTGTAGCTGATGATGATGGACATGGGGAATTGTCTACTGCTGCTGGAAAGGCTTCTCTGGATATGGCAGCCATTCGGCTTGTTGATGTACCTGAAAAGGCCCGTAAACTTTTGAACCTCTTGGAACAGGTAATTTGTCATCAGAACGAGTTTGGTCATGTTTTGAGTTCACTATAGTAATTATATACAACCTATATAGCAAATAGTACCAAACTATCCTTTGAAAGAGAATTAATGAATCTACTCATATTGATGGCCTTTTCCATGCAAGAAACACTATTCTGAGATTTGCCTGTAAATGGATGTAATTTGTAATTTTCTTGATTCCTAATGTCTTTCACTTGGTTCCTTGCAGTCAAAAGATCCCCGGTTCCATGCCCTCCCAATGGCTTCTCAAAGAGTTGCGGCTTTTGCAGAGGCAGTGAATGAGCTAGTTTATGATGTGCTCATATTAAAAGTCAGGCAACACTTCCGTGATTTGTCTCGTCTGCCCGTATGGTCTTCTGTTGAAGAGCAAAGTGCCCACCGCATCCCAAGCTTTAGCGCCTATCCTCAGCCGTATGTGACTAACGTTGGTGAATACCTTCTTACTTTACCCCAGCAACTGGAGCCCCTTGCCGAGGGTATTTCAAGCAGTGATGCCAATGCTGAAGAGGCACAGTTCTTCGCAACCGAATGGATGTTCAAGGTAAATTCTCTTGCATAAACTCTCTTAATTTGGATGGTTAAATCCACCTTATACTAGTACAACCCATCTTGGTTGTAAAGTAACCCAGTGGTCATATTTGGTCCTATTTTACAAGATGCACTAGTTGAAGAGTCTCTTGTAAAAATTACAAACTACAAGTGGGTCCTTTCTAATACTTGATTGGGATGTGTAATTCTCAATGACAATTGGTTCCTTTTGCAATTGAGCCAAACCTCAGGGAGATTTGGGTAATTGTGCCACAATCAATTTACTGAAATGGAATGATAGGTTTCGTCTAACGTTTTATCATGTCGGTATAGGTGGCTGAGGGAGCTACTGCTCTTTATATTGAGCAGTTGCGTGGGATTCAAAAGGTTACGGACCGTGGGGCCCAACAGCTATCTGTGGATATCGAATATTTGAGCAACGTGCTCTCGGCTCTATCAATGCCCACCCCACTCGTTCTCGCCACCTTCCATACCTGTTTTTCGACCCCAACAGATCAGCTCAAGGACCTCGTGAATTCAGATTCTGGTAATCAGCTCGATCTTCCAACAACCAACCTTATATGTAAGATGCGTGGTGTAAGACTGGATTAAGGAATCCCACCAATGCTTGAATTCCATGATGAATATATTTAGGAAGAGCTTTACCTATATTCGTAATTGAGGATTCATGTGGGAAGTCGTTTGTGGTGTATGTGTGGATGAAATGCGCGTAGCTTTGTCTCTGAGCATAGAAAAAGAAAATCTGATGTATCTAAAGATCCCAACACGAAGGCTCATTTTTTTGTTTCTTTTTTTTTTCCTTGAAGGTGCGAAACGTTCGTGCTGCGCCGTGATTGTGATATGAAATATACTGTAGTTTGGCATTCTTTAAAACAATTTTCTTACGTATTCTTCTGCCGATAGGGTGTTTTATGAAGCATCTGCTCGGACCGGACAGTGTTCTGCTCCAAATACTAATAAATTTATCATAAGTGATTGTTACCTAAAATTTATCACAAGTGATTATCAAATATAGATTATTATATACTGTAAATATTATTCAATTACTGAACCAACATTTCATAATTCCCATTTGGCCATATTAGTTAATTTGCAATGATTTCTACATCCTTTGGTTTTGTGTGTGGACATGATTATCTGCAGATCGCAAGTTCAAGTCCATCAGAAACTTTTAACTTGAATCGAGATTGAAATACCCCACAAACTCTCACCCATGTACTTGATTGTCTAATAGCATAACGTCTGAAAGACTCACCATCTAAAACAAAAACATAAACTGCAGCTAATCAATCCCGACAGTAACAAACTCGACGTTGTCCGATTCACTTTCCGATCGAGGTAACAGAGATTGAAAACAATATAATGAGCACATCTATCTATTGTAAATGCTAAAGTCAAATTCTTTAACTCAATTAATCCAATTTTCAGTGAAAGAAATATTCTTCGGTATTTTTTTTACCCCCAATACTTCATCCTAAATTACGATAGTGTTTCCTCTTCCATCGGGAAATCCAAACCCAACTCCATTTAACGAATGAAGGTTGAAAGTCCGAACTATTACCATAGCTTTCTAACTAATGACTCATCTTATTTATGAATTAGTAATCCTTGTCGGAAATGTGATGTAGAACGTGATACGTACGGGAAGAACACGAGATAGTCTCTCGAATAAATTCACGTAATTATGATAAAATCTTAATAATAGCTGCTGAACCAATGCTACTCATATCTGTCTCTTGCCTAACAATTAACAAGATATTTATTTAAAAGTCCATGATAAATATGCCGTCCGCAAACAACATGCAATCGGTGAGATCTAATTACAAATATTTAGTAAGTTCATCAATTACTAATGCAAACAGATACGGATTCAACGTCGAACCTTGATGCAAACTAGTAGTGATAGGGAATGCACCCGATATCATTTCTAACACTCACAACATTATACCTCTATTAACAAAACATTATACCTCTATTAACAAGAGATTATTTACGGATACTTAGAGTGCTGATTTTTTAAGTTTTAACGTTCTCCGACTTGTTTATTAGATGTTTAAAGTAAGTTAAGTTATTGTATAATTAGTGTATATAACAAATCACTCCAATTTCATTATGTGCTACATAACCTATTTTATGTGTTTTTATATATTCTACAGTTGTGTTTAGTTAATGTTGAAATTTGAGTTAGTTTATAAAGGTTAGCAAAATTCTTTCAACTTTTCTTTTTCCAAGTTAATGATGTGTTTACCATAAAACCCTAAACCACCGACTTATCATTCCATGTGTTTGAGGAAAGCTTTAGGAGGGTGTATTTAATTAGGATTTTTAAATATTTTTTAAAACTTTAAAAATCTTGGTCTATTCAATTTAGATTTGTTAGGACTTTTAAAGACTTTTAAAAGTCTTGGTGTATTCAGTTAGGATTTTAAAAAGTCCTACAAAATCATGGTGTATTTAATTTTTTAGAGACTATGATTTATTAAGACTTTTTAAGATTTGGTGAGATTTCTAAACAAAAAACTTATACGAAATCCCACTTCAAATCTCACCTCTAGAGTAAGGATTTTACGGAATTTCTCCAAAATCTGAAAATCTTAACAAATCTCAAATCTTAAAAAGTCTTAAAATGTCACTTGAAATCTCAACTGAATAAGATTGAATTAATTTTGGACACAAACAATTTTACTAATTAGGGTTTATAAATACACACAATAAACCTAGGGGATTGACAACCTTTAATAACATTATTTTCTTTTAAAATTAACTCTGTTTTACTTCAGCAGTCGACTCTCATACGTTTCCCCATCGACTACAGCTATTCCATCCGTGACGCGTGTATGTATATGTGTATCTATAGACGCTTCAGTAGAGCTTCAATCGGAGAGTTGCTTCTCGGTTTTGATTAGAGTGATCGGAAGAAAAACTTGCGTTGCTGTTTGATTTTTTTTTTTTTTTTCCAATTTTCTCCAGATCTTCTGAGGGATGGCGGAGGAGATCAGCCACCAGTCGGGGTACGTCAAGCTGAGGAAAGAGCAAGCGCCGGCTGAGGACATTAATCCCGGCGAGCTTAATCTGCCCATTGATGTTCCTCAAGTATTCTCTCCTTCTCCCTCTTATTGATGACATTCTGCTGGCTTTTTTGATTACTCGTTGAATTTTCATTCCGAATTCCTAGTATGTGGGGATCTTTTTCTTTTCCTGAACGTATGTTGTGGTTTCATAAAAAAATCAGTGCGGTTAGGGATCAGATTTATCTGGTTGTGTTTTGATTTACTCGTTCGGCTTTGAATTTTTGTGGAGTGCTGGTTAGTAGTTCATGGTAGTGGGAGGAAGTGATTCCTTGATTTGTACTTTTTGTTGTGAAGACAATGGCACTATTGCACAAGCACTCGTCTTGCTTTGAGTGGTTCGATTCGTTTTGGCCAAGGACAATGTAAACGAGACATTGAGTTTGCATGGGGTCATGCTTTAATTTTCCGGATTCCGGCCTGGCTATCTTACTTTACAGTAAGAAGATATTATCAAGTTGGAATTCGATAAGTTGATGGCGATAAATCTAAATTGATTAATGCGGATGTTCGGATAATATTTGTATGTAGTTGGTGGTGAATCTTTATCAGAATACAAATTAGACTTTCATGGCTTGACTTGTTCGAAATATATTTTTGTGGGAATTTCACATTCCATTGGGAACTTAGATGTATTATCTGTGTGGCTTATCCTGCAGTTGCACGCCCCCAAGTGCCGTGAATGTGGACAGCCGCTACCAGAAAGCTATCAAGCTCCTGCAGATGAACCTTGGACTTCTGGGATTTTCGAATGTGCTCAAGATCCTGAAAGTTGTAAGATTACATTCTCGTGCGTGAAATTTCTGAAAATCAGTGTTGAGCAGGGCCATTATAGCAAGACAACAATCAGAAACCTTGAGTTCTTAATCTAAACTATAAGTTGGTATAACTTTTGGGAAGTTGTGTTGTACCTTGTCTGTGACAGAGGGAACGTGGAATTAATATGAAATTCATTTTTTATTATTACGACGGGATTTTCATGACTGGTCAATTTCGATTGTCAGGCCATTGGATGCCATTCTTCTTTTACCAAAGCCCTGGATTATATTAAGTTGTGATGTTTATTAAAATTATTGTACTATGTTATTGAATTTCATTATGTGGCTGTCATAGTGATATTGGGTGAAAGTTAATCTCCCTCTCTCTCCCCCTCTCTCCTCATCTCTCTCACACACAGCTCCCTCTCGAACACACTCTTGAAGTGCTCTAGTTTCTTAACTAAATTTTCTCTTAGTGCTTAGAAATTGATATACATGGACTTTCTAATGTTTCATTGATATACATGATCTCTTGTTTCGCTTTCTCGTCTTCTAAAACTTGAATTTTTTGAGTATCTCACCCATTTGCTCGGTCAAACTTCCCAGAATTCTTGATTTAATACTTTCAAAATCGGCAACAGGTCGGACAGGGTTATTCTGCCCATGTATCTTGTTTGGGCGCAATATTGAACAACTGAGAGAGGATACTCCATGGACTGGGCCGTGCATATGCCATGCTATTTTCGTAGAGGGTGGACTTGCCTTGGCTGTGGGGACAGCAGCCCTGAATGGTTTAATAGTCCCAGGGACTATAAGCCTTATAACCGAGGGATTGTTTTGCAGTTGGATGATGTGTGGAATGTATACTAGCTTAGTGAGACTGTCGCTGCAGAAGAAATATCATCTCAAGGTTACAACAAAACTCCCCTTTTTTTATTGTATACTAGTTTACTTTGTTTTTTATTGGATGCAGAACCTTGAAGGCTATAAGTTTGTTGCTGCAAATTTTGAGTTCATCCGATCTGTTTCTCAGTAGTTGACTTGGTTAAATTCTTCATACAAATTCATCTTAGATTATTTTATTTATGTCACATGTCTAATGTGTTTAAAATGTCTTATACTTGCTCTCACCACCCACAGTTTAGGTTAATTAACAAGAAAGTAAATAAAAGATAGGTTTTGGAAATTATAGATACCCCTCATCGCAGTTGATCTTGTCATACGTTTAAAGGTGATTGTTTCTTGCATAGAGAGGACAACCGACTAAATGTATTAATGTTGGGAGTTTCTGAAAAATGTTTTCATCCTATGAAGAGAAAAACTTTTAGATGGAATCAATCCCCAAGGGTTAACTTGTGAACTCTAAAATATTTTGCGTCCTTTTTTGTCGTTGGAAGCAATGTATTCTTTTTGCTGCTAATTTACTAGGTTTTATTTTTATTTTTTTTGTTTTCCTTGTAGAATTCGCCTTGCGATCCTCTCATGGTGCACTGCTGCTTGCACTGGTGTGCCATATGCCAAGAGCACAGGGAACTGAAAGGCCGCCTATCAGACGACACTCCAATGCCGATGACTGTAGTCAATCCGCCTCCTGTCCAAGAAATGAACGCCTCAGGTGACAGCCACCACTCGACACTACCACCAAGAGGAACGGCTAATGGGGGGGAACAAGTTAATGCAGAGATGCAGGCTTTGTAGAAAATCTCCATCAAGAGGAATATGCTATATAGTATATAGATTTGCTTAAAAATTCTTCATGTCCTTTCACTGTAGGAACGTAAGTCGTATAACCTTTTGAGTTTCCCTATGTGTACACGATGCAAGATCATGTTAGTCCTGACGAGACCACATATGAGTGCACACTTTTTTTGAGTTTTCTTCCCGAAAATAGCATATGTGATGTTTATGTGAACTTACGTTGAACGGTTGAAGGGCATATTGGAGTTGGTTTTTGGATACTAGTTTGAAACTTACATGTCTCTTTCTTTTTTTCCCCTTTCCATTTGGTTTAGTTTTCAATGCAAGGTACAACTGTGAAGGTAGCGAAAGGCCCCAATGTTGCTCATTTCAAGTTGTGTGTGGGCAATTTTGATTGCATCTACAATTTTTAACCCAACTCTTAAGATATTCTTCTACAGTGATTTAGAGATGGATTTACAATTGAATGAATTCTAATTGGATTGATCTGACCAGCAGACTCAATGAGAATGTGAGAATGTTTAAACATGACAGCTTAGTCAAACACAAGCAAGACAAAATATGGCACTTGCCGACACAAAGATGATGTTATTGAATCCAAACCTTCATCGAGCTGAGCGATAAACCCGCCTCATTAACTAAACGAGTTCGAGTTCAGCTCCTTTATTAATATGAATTGTTAACGAGTCGGGCTACATAAAATTAAATGAATTCATGTTTTTGAGTTTTACTCGGCTTGTTAATCAAATGATATCGAGTCCAGCTTCTTGTCGAACAAGTGTAACCGAACTCGTAATAAACCAAGACAAGCTTCTTTAGTGTAAAATTTATAAATGGAGCTGCTATATGTTAGAAATAGGTTGTCGATTTACACGGAAATCCTACGAATTGAAGTGTATTTTTTTAGTTCTTATAAATGAACTAAAAATAGAAAATTACAATAGAACTAAAATAAATTACAGTATGAAAAACGAAAAAATTATAGCCGAGACGAGTAAACTCTTTCCGTAAGACGAACACGCCTCGTGTAATGCTGACGGTTCAGGCATATCATCCCCAAAGATACAACGACAACTTTTTGAAAGTTGTAGCACACTAGTCTTACGAGCTCCGTCGAACTAGAACGGAGCCGATAACTGAGCATATAAAATTAGAACGACTAACAAAAATCTATTTTTTTTTTCTTTTTTATCTTAATTCTTCTTCCCTCATTTTACAAAAAAATTACATTCTCTTTGTTTCTTCTCTTCTCTATTGTTTCAAAATTTTCTCCCGTATTCATTTCTTTTGCAACTGAACATGTACATATACCGGGAGATGTGGGTGCAAGGAGGGATCATATGGCCAATTTGTAGTCAGTAAAACAATGTCATTTCTTCACGCAATCTCAAAAAATTCAATCAAAGATTGGTTTATGAGGAGCAGACGATTTGATCACGGTTTTGCTATGAAGCCAACAGTTGGCTCCATAGTGGAGCCAACCTTCTATATACAACAAGTAAATCTACCTTCTATGTTGTATATATAGAGAATAATGTTATTTGGCCAACTTGAGTGACAACTTAAATTACAACCTAAGTATAAATGTATAATCAAGAAATTATTAAATAATGCATTTACAATGGTGTAACATAAGTTGTAACTCAAGTTGGCTTTATAGCATTACTCATATATAGAAGGTTGGTTCTACTATGAAGTCAACTGTTGGCTTCATAGCAACTTTTAGCGAGAACTCGGTTTTTTGAATGTCAAAAAAGCGGGTTTAATCTTGTTTCGGGATATTTTATTAAAAGCGTGATCCTTCGCTTATGCGATTTCAATGCAAAAACTCACTGATTACTGGTTATTATCATCTTCCAACACGCCAGCATAGCAAGAGTCATCATCAATGGCGTTGGCGCCCAAACCCCTCATTCTCTCCTCCGCCTCCTCGTTAATCCCCAATTTTCAGCTCATACTAATTCCTAAACCTAGACCATTTTTCCCCAATTTTCAGTCTCGAAAGCCAGCCACGCTCACCGTTTGCAATTCCGCTCGCACCGTTAACCCGGATTCGTCTGTATCCGCGCCCGAACCCGATGGTTCCGGACCATCCGCCCCGACCCGGGGCGACATCTTTCTTCAGCACCAGCAGGCCGCGGCTGCCTCCGCCGCCGTCCTTGCGGAGATAAAGGAAAAGAAGAAGAAGAAGAAGAAGGATAAAGACAAAGCTGTGAAGGCTTCTTCTGCGGTTAATGTTCCTAGCTGCTATGGCTGCGGAGCCCCGCTGCAAACCTCTGAATCCGATGCTCCGGGTTATGTGGAGCTCGAAACATATAATTTGGTGAACTAACTTATTAATAAATTAGAATCAATGTCTCGGTTTGCCGTTTTGGTTGATTGCTTATTTGTGTGTGTGTGAATGCAGAAAAAGAAACATAGACAGCTCAGAAAAGTTTTATGTGGGAGGTGCAGACTTTTGTCACATGGGCATATGATCACTGCTGTTGGTGGAAATGGTGGGTATGCCGGTGGGAAACAATTTGTTACCGCAGAAGAGCTTCGCGAAAAGCTGTCGCATTTACGCAATGAAAAAGCTCTAATTGTGAAATTGGTATGCTACCTTATGTTTGTGAAGTTGGGAGCTAGTTTAAATAGTTTACAGTTTTTTTATCTTGTTATTTACGAGCTTCAGATTCCTATGTTCCACTTTGGCTATTGCAATTTATTTTGGCAAATTTTATATTTAGGTTGATATAGTGGACTTCAATGGCAGTTTTTTGTCTCGTATCCGTGACCTTGCTGGTGCAAATCCCATAATACTAGTGATAACTAAGGTAATGGAGATATGGTTCCACAAATAATTTCTGTTTTGATGTTACCCTTTGATTAAGTTTAGATTTTAGAATGATTAGTGTATCAAGAACATTGATCTCACCTGCTGGATTTTTAGGTTGACCTTCTCCCAAAAGGAACTGATCTTAATTGTGTTGGTGATTGGGTGGTGGAGGCCACAGTGAAGAAGAAATTGAAGTGAGTTATTTTTTATTGGCGATTGCTTTATAGGGACATGTCAACTTAATGGTGTACATTCTTGTTTTAATTTTTCGTTTGGTGATAATACCAATACGTCCTTTTCAATCCATAGGAATTATGATCTAGCAATGGCTGTCGAAAGTAGCCTTCGCAATATGTTACTGCTAGGTAGCAAATCCAGATTAAAACTCCGTTCTAATGCATTATGTTTATGGGAAGCATGCTGTGTCAAATGCTGGTTAAACTATAAGGTATAAATGGTGTCTAGAAGTTTATCTATGTTAGCTAGATACCTAACTAGTGTAGTGTTCTTGAAGTTCATTTGGAGATCTGTAGTTCTCATATGTTCTTGTTGGTACTAACTCACCATGCAGCGTAATAAGTGTACACTTGACGAGTTCAAAGTCTCTGGTGGGCATTGCTGGAGTGATCTCAGAAATTCAGAGAGAGAAGAAGGTGTGTCCCACCATATATTAGCTACCATTGACATCTCATTTACGCCCTGAATGGAAATATCATCCTATCAACTGATATTTTATGAAAACAACAAACAAGCATTTATGTGGTATTGTTTGAAGAAGTTTATCTTTTTCTCTTCCCATCCTATGAAAATTATCATCACTGATTTTATTTACCTTTTTATGGTTATTTCAACAATGAAACCACTTGATGCTGGATATCATGTTCAGGGAAGGGATGTCTACATCTTGGTAAGTGTACTCTCTAGAACACAAATTAAGTTCAGTTTATTATTCTATTCTATTTTATTAATTTGTATCTTACTTTTCTGCACTTGGGTAATCATAGTATTCTTTGAATTAACAGGGATCAGCTAATGTGGGAAAATCTGCTTTCATTAATGCTCTACTCAGTAAGCTAACTAATTTTCTGTCCTCTCTTTATTGTTGCAGCAATAATCTATATGGATACTTGGTTCAATGATTCTTCAACTTGTAATTGATTTTTCTTCATTGAACTCCATGAATCACTCCTTTATTTGAGATGATTACATTTCACGGCACTTCTGAATGGCAGTTAAAACCGATCAGTATTCTTTCTACTCTTGCATGTATATTTGGCTGAATCTGAATTTATATATATATATATATATATATATATATATATATATATATATATATATGTATATATTTTTCCTGTTTTGCTTTGTGGGATTTCACCCATTACCTACTTTGTCACATTATAATGTTTTTGGTTTCTCGACAGAAATGCTATCTTACAAGGATCCAGTGGCTGCTGCCGCAAGAAAGTATAAACCAATTCAATCTGCCGTTCCAGGAACTACATTGGGCCCAATCCAGATAGAAGCTTTCTTGGGTGGAGGAGTAAGCACTAAGTGTCAAATCATAAATTTATGAAAGCTGGTGTCGATTGTTTGACGAATGCCGGTTTTTATTGCAGTTTTTACTTTTTATGTGCTTTATGAATTATGATGTGCCTCTCCTTTAACCAAAGGAGCAACCTGTTCCTCCCCTGTTCATTATATAATTGAATAGTTGTTTTAGTTTACTGGTTCAAATACACGTTCACATATTTGTTTATGATACAACCTCAACAACTATTATATTCAGGATACTTAATAATGAGTTATATGCACTACAAATGTGTGGCTTTCCCCTACAGTTAAGTCAATCTAACTATTAGAGTCATGTGCTTATGAGTGCCAGCCAAGTTCTCAGAATATGTAAGAGTTCTTAACATGAAACTTCAGAGGATGCACCAGGACTTGTGTACTACAGAAGTTTGAAGATGATGCCATTCATCTGTTTTTGTAGGCCAAGTAGCTGAACTTTCCATGATTGAAAATTGTTGATTTAAGTGTCTTGTATCTACTTCTTTCTCTTGATAATCTTTCGACTTAACGAATAATAATCTTCTGTCGTAGAAATTGTTCGACACGCCTGGAGTCCATCTTCACCATAGGCAAGCTGCTGTGATTAATTCAGAGGATCTACCTGCTCTAGCACCCCAAAGTCGGCTTCGAGGTCAATCATTCCCTGTATGTGGTTTTCCTGTTCTTCTTTATTTATAAGCATATTAAGGATTACATTCCTTGTTTAACTAAATATTTCTTACCGTTGTTCACGTGGTTAAACCAGAGCCCTAATTTAGTTCTAGACAATCTGTTGGTCGACCGGATCAGATCAAATGGCTTGGTTGGTTTCTCTATTTTCTGGGGAGGTCTTGTCCGAATAGACATCACCAAGGTTTTTTTTACTTCATAATCATCGTTTTGTGATATTAAAGGATATAATAATGTTTTGCTCATTTATACTGTATATTGTTTGCGTTGAAAATTTTTTTTTC
Organism: Striga hermonthica; assembly: GCA_902706635.1. Taxonomy (NCBI): domain Eukaryota; kingdom Viridiplantae; phylum Streptophyta; class Magnoliopsida; order Lamiales; family Orobanchaceae; genus Striga; species Striga hermonthica. Next base: position 8,554,093 of record CACSLK010030184.1, on the reverse strand, counting down.
CTTTCATCAGGTTCTCCCAGAAACATGTTTGACGTTTTATGGACCCAAGGCCCTGCAGCTTCATTTGGTTCCTACTGAAAAGGCTGATGAATTTTACCAGGTTCTCTTCCTCATCTTTTGACGAGCCTGCTTCATTGGCTGTTGTATGGGAGATATTATTCGAGCTTAATTGGCAGTGGTAATTTGCATTTGTTTGGAACTGAACTTTTTAGTATGTTTTGCAGATTGGAGTAGGGACCCTCTTGACACCTCCATCTGGAAAGCAGAAGGCAGACAGCTGGATGGGTCTTGAAACAAAGCGTGAGTTGCAATTGAGATATAACAATATCGAGAGGTAGGCGAAATCTAGGATACCCTTCTTTTTTTTTTTTTTCCCCAATTTTTAGAAATAATTACTGGAAGAACCCTTGATATTTGACCTGGAAAAAACAGCTAGCTTTAAAACAGTAAAACTACATAAAACCTGCTAACGCTGAGGTTTCATTCGATGTCAATAAGGATTAAGGGCCAACTGTAGTATGCCTGGTAAATGAGGAAGTGTGTTTTTGAAAATGCCTTTTGCTCGTGAAACAGGTAAAATTTAGACGAAATGAAATCGCAGTGGGTTAGTTAATTTTGTGATTTTAAAATTAAGTGCTCCTTCTAATTGCTAGAAATTTTCGCTTTTAATTTTCTTTGAATTTCCCCTCCTTAATTTGCTTCGTTTTACATCTTAGGCCGGCTTGTGATGTAGCCATATCAGGGCTAGGGTGGATATCAGTCGAACCATTTTCTCAACCTTGTAAATCATCCGAGCCTCGTTCAGAAGAAATTAGTGGCGAGATAGCTTTGACTGTCCATGTGCCAAAGCCCGTAGAGATTTTTATTCGGCCTCCTTTACCTGTAGGTGGTGCCGGGGGGCAATGGTATCAGTACAGGGAGCTGACTGAAATCGAACAAGAAACCAGACCAAAATGGTTTTTCTGAATATATATAGGTTATAAAGTGATTTTCGAGTAGATAGCATTACATTTTCAGGTGCATGGCAACAAGAAAATACACGCGAAAGTTCGTAAGCGAGATGAATGCGCGCGTTTAATTAGATTTTTATTATTTTTGTTCCCCTCCTTTTTTTAGGCTTTTAGCTATCCAAGATTTGAAAGAGAGAGAGGTTCATCTCTGTACCCCTTTTGTTAGACTTTTGTTGTATGGGAGCTCGCATGTTTACAGTGTTTTTGTTAGAATTGCATATAAACAGCTTGAATTTGACAGTACAATCCAAACACTAAAATTGAAGCAAAATCGAAATTGCTCCAATTTGGGAAAAATAACACTACAATAATGAGAAAAACCTTCACATAACAAAGCAAAAAAAATAAAAATAAAAAAAATAACTAAAAAGTATAATAAAGGCGTCCGCATCTCTAGAAAAAACTACCACATTTAAAATCTCGGGAAAATATCTACTTGTATTGATTTCTGAATTTTTATTTTACATTAAAAAAATCGATCCGAACTGCATTGAATTACACACTTCGACTCGGTTTTGCTCATCCCTACAATGAGTATGGATATGTGAGTTAAAAATTATAAAGAAAAAATAACTATTTTTCAAATTATGAATATATATATGAAAGAAGATGCAATGATTAAAGTTGATGTATATAAAAAATAATAAAATAATAAATATATAAATGATTGAATAATATTTTTATTAAAAAACTCAACTTTATAATTTATTTTTATTATTTATTTATATTAATAAAATTATGGATAAAAAATGAATTTTAAAATACATTTTTCATTTGAAAAAGGTAGCAAAATCCATTTCCCGCTCCACAAAACTGATTCAAACCTCACTATCCAAAAACGAAGGCGCTCTTCAACAAGCAAAACCTGAAACTCTCTGCACTATCCGAAGCTTTCTCAGCCTAATCTCCAAAACCCGCATAGGGTTTTGATCGCTAAAACCCTACCCATCATCATCTTCCCCAAATTCCGACCAATTACAGTATTCCTGAATCCCTTACAAGAACAGAAAAATGCACATAAAAGAAATCTGCTTGGAGGGTTTCAAATCCTATGCCACAAGGACGGTGGTTCCGGGTTTCGATCCGTGTTTCAACGCCATCACCGGTCTAAACGGGTCGGGCAAATCGAATATTCTTGATTCGATTTGTTTTGTCTTGGGTATCACCAATTTGCAGCAGGTTAGGGCTTCCAATTTGCAGGAGCTGGTGTACAAGCAAGGCCAAGCTGGAATCACGAAAGCTACTGTGTCGGTTGTTTTTGATAACTCGGACAGGAGACGGAGCCCGCTTGGGTATGAAGATTCTTCTGAAATCACGGTGACTCGCCAGGTACTTTTATTCACTAGTAGTGAATGATGGGTACTGGTGTTTGTAGGAATCCCATGTGTTTGGGTGGGTTGCTGGTGCTAAAGAGTTTTTGCTACTATTATGGAAACTTTGCAACTCTTTTCTGAATTTTTGTGGGACGCTTGAAACTTGCAGCTTCATGAATTTGTGGTTCTTTTTGTATCATAATTTTTGAACATACAGGTGAGTGGTGCCAAACTTTCACCATTTTGCCTTTACATGTAACACAAATGTTGCATAGAATAAAAGAAGAAAATGATAAAATTTAAATTTAATCCAGTCGTTGTCCAAAGAACTTTGTAGTGTGATGACATGAAGATCGATGGTGCTCAACACTTGGGTCCTTCATGTTGTAGTTCAGGTCATGTTAAAAGTAGTTGTTTATGATCAACAGCGCATACATTAGTAATAAGTGACCTTGATAAGTGAATTTTTTGTGACCTTCGACACTGTCGGATTTTTTCTTTTTTTTTTTCTTTTTTTTGTACCATTTGGACTGCTACAGCTGTTTACTTGCATGAATATGCTCATCTAGATGTAAGCCTATAATTTCGTTTAGAACTAATCTCATGCTCTGGTAAGTCACATTCACCCTAAGTTGAAAATCTTATTGCATTGTACAGATTGTAGTTGGTGGAAGGAACAAGTATCTGATAAATGGGCATCTCGCTCAGCCTAGTCGAGTTCAGAATCTGTTCCACTCGGTGCAGCTGAATGTGAATAATCCACATTTTCTCATAATGCAAGGTCGTATTACCAAGGTGTTGAATATGAAACCTCCTGAAATTTTGTCTATGCTCGAAGAAGCTGCTGGGACAAGAATGTATGAAACAAAAAAAGAAGCTGCTCTGAGAACACTTGACAAGAAACAAAGCAAGGTAGAAGAGATTGACAAGCTTCTTCACCAGGAAATACTCCCAGCTTTGGAAAAACTGAGGAAGGAGAGGATGCAGTACATGCAGTGGGCTAATGGGAATGCAGAGTTGGATAGACTCAAGAGATTCTGTATTGCTTATGAGTACACGCAAGCAGAAAACACTAGGGACAATGCAGTTCAGTGTGTTCAAGATGTAAGAAATAAGATTTTGGAGATTGATGGTACTGTTGGAAAGATGCATGCAGAAATGCAGGAAATGGAGAAACAGGTATCAGATTTGACTGCTGAAAAGGAAGCAAGTATGGGTAGTGAAATAAAATTGTTATCAGATAAAGTTGATGCTCTTTCACGGGATCTGGTGAAGGAGACTTCGGTGCTGAAAAATCAAGAAGATAATCTTATGACTGAGAAAGGAAATGCAGTCAAGGTACATATGTTTGTATATATTTGCTCTCTATATTTTTCCTGGCAGGTATCAAAGTTTGTTTTTATAACTTCACTTACTCGCTTCAGATAATATATACAGATTGAGAGGAGCCTTGAAGAATCAAAGCTAGCTGTTGAAAAAATGGCCAATGCAGTAAAAACTGCTGAAGCAGGTGCTGCTGATCTTAAGAAAAGTGCTGCAGAGCTCTCAAAGAGCCTGGATGAGCATGAAAAGGAGTATCAAGTAAGTATTTAGAAAGTCAGGCGGGATCACTGTTAGACTAAAGAATGTTGTTTTTATTTCTGTTCGTTTGGTTATCTTGCTATTATATATTAATGTATTTGTGCAGGGTGTAGTAGCAGGTAAGAGCAGTGGAAACGAAGAGAAATGCCTTGAAGATCAATTGGGCGATGCAAAGGTAGCTGTTGGAAGGGCAGAGACGGAATTAAAGCAGTTGCAGACAAAAATAGGTCACTCTGAGAAAGAACTAAAGGAGAAAACAGCTCAATTTTTATCAACACGTGAAAAAGCTGCTGCCATAGTGAATGAGCTCGATGTCAAAAGGAAAGAGGTTGAGAAGGTTAAAAAAGCATTGGAATCTCTTTCTTACAATGAAAATGTTATGGAAGCATTGCAAAAGGTATGCCTTTCTTTTGTGCCATGTCACAATCTCTATAAAAGGTATTCATATTCATCTCAACTTCATACGAAAATTGATGTCAGGATCGCACGATAGAGTTGGAGTTGGTGCAGAAATTTAAAGATGAAGCACGGACATTATCCTCACACGTGGCTAACGTAGAATTCATTTACAGTGATCCAGAAAAGAATTTTGACAGGTCAAGGGTGAAAGGCGTGGTGGCAAAACTAATTAAAGTGAAGGATAGCTCTACAATGCTTGCCTTAGAGGTCAGCAGTGCAATTTCTTGATGCTTATTGTTCATATTTATCACTTGATACAATTTCCTCTATTGCGTTATCAAGGTCTTTTGGTATATGTTCTGAGTTCTGATATCTGCAGGTTGCTGCTGGTGGAAAGCTGTTCAATGTAGTTGTAGATACAGAAGACACCGCAAAGCTGCTTATCGAGAAGGGTGGTCTGCGTAGGAGGGTGACGACCATTCCACTAAACAAGATTCAAAGGCACCCTGTCCCCGAGAGAATACAAAATGCTGCCACAAAGTTGGTCAGATTACAACCATCCATCTGAGAATTTTTGTAGATCAATTGTTATGTTGAATGTTGTAATAATGTTTTTTGCCGTCATCAGGTTGGCAAAGGGAATGCTGAGGTTGCACTTTCTCTGGTTGGATATGATAAAGAATTGCAAGTATGCTTCCACCCACACAATCTGATATTTGATCAATTCTTGTACATTCTCTTCTTTGTTTGCTATTTTGGTATTGCTCCAGTTATTTTTTTTCCTCACAGACCATAAACATTAGCATCTTTTCTGTTGATCATTCTCAAAATTCTGTCACTGTGTTGTGTTACTATATAAAATAAACACATAATTCGATTGGACACTTCCAAATTCTAGGTTAAATCTTGATTCTGCTTCTTTTTCTTTATATTTAAAGTACAAACCGCTGTAAGCTATAACCTTTTGAGACATAATTTATAAGTGCTATGCAGAGTGCAATGGAGTATGTGTTTGGATCGACATTTGTCTGCAGAACAAGAGATGCTGCTAGAGAGGTATGTTTATATGCCAAGATATTTATATGAGCTGAAATGAAACTGTTAAGGTGGATATCTGAGTAGTGGCATTTTATAGAGTAAGAGTGAGGCACATCTTTTAGATCAAGTAATCGTCGCTTTAAGAAAAAAATTGTGAAAATAAGGAAAAACCATCGAAGTCATCAGTTAAGGAAAATATATGATAAACGCACAACATGTCATTACTCTCAGCCTTGAGTCTTTGTTCTTCAACTTACAAATTTGTCTTCGACCAATATAGTTTAAGGATTTTTTAGTTGCTTTCTTTATTTTCTACATGTTTGAATTCTGTCATGGGCAGGTATTTGTGGAACTAATACTATTAATTTTAACTGCTGTTTTCTTCCTTTCATTCACTTTTTTCACTATAATAATTGTAATAATTGGGGTGCACAGGTCACTTTTAATAGAGAAACAGGAACACCAAGCGTTAGCTTGGAAGGTGATATTTTCCAACCCAGTGGACTTTTGACTGGTGGTAGTCGTAAGTAAGTGATAATGGCTCCTTCCTAAAGTTGAAGTTTGATGGGAATCATCAATATTTTAAATACATTACTGGCATGCATTCTCTTATGTACATTGTTGCAGACATTCTCTTATATATTTTTTTTTTTCTTTTCCGTTGGTGGATTAACAATATATACACATATTAAAACTCTACAAATAATTTTAGAGGTGGAGGTGACCTGTTGAGACAGCTACATGCTTTGGCAGAAGCTGAATCAAAAGTTTCTTTTCATCAGAAGCGGTTGTCAGAAATTGATGCCAAGGTTATCTTGATTCTCTAACTCTAATTTGATTTCGTTTCAAATGTAAGAACTAATTAAACTTGATATGCCCATAGATGGAAAAGTGACTTTTATTAGAACTCAGGCTAAATTTATCATTCAATTTGGATGTCATTCCAGGGAGGCTATTTGATTAGTCTTAATATTTATGTTGATGCTATTTCATAAGATCCTTAAACTTTTACCTGTTGCATCAGATTAACGAGCTCCTGCCTCATCAAAGAAAGTTCAATGACCTTAAAACGCAGCTGGAGCTCAAATCACATGATCTTTCACTTACAGAAAACCGAGCTAAGCAAAATGAGCATCATAAGGTTGAGGCTTATTTCTTTACCATGCAAAATTTCAAACATTTTGTAGTAGTTTCCATTGTCAAGCCACACATCCTTCATTCAGAATTCCAGATTGTCTGATACATGATATTAATTCCAATCACATCAACATTTTCGTACGTGATGTAGCTAAGCGAGTTGGTTAAGAAGATCGAGGAGGAGCTTGGAGAAGCAAAATCGGCCATAAAAAAGAAGCAGCTTCTGTATGAAGAATGTGTAGCTAAAGTATCAGATCTTGAAAAGTCAATCGATGACCATGCTGGAAATAGAGAAAGTAGACTTAAGGATTTAGAGAAAAAGATAAAGGCGATTAAAAATCAAATGCAGGCTGCTTCTAAGAACCTCAAGGTATATTTTGTTGAAATGTATAACTGAATGACTGGGGAAAGACATCTAATCTAATTTATTTTAGACACTTACCATAACACCAGCTCCCTATTTTCTACTTATCCAAATATATTTGTAATGATTATCAGAATTTTCCTAGCATGATAGGTCAAATTGCTAGAGACTGAGCAAAACCATCAGAATTAATTAATGTTTATTTGATCGTCAAAATACTAATTGTTTAGTATTAACTATTAAATCCATTATTCATGTTACTTGTGCACTTAGGGCCATGAGAATGAACGGGAGAGGCTTATAATGGAGATGGAAGAAGCTCAAAAGGAACAGGCTACGCTGGAGAGCCAATTAGCTGCTTTGAAGAAGCAAATTCATGATCTCAATACAGAAATAGATTCTCAGAAAGCCAAGGTACATTCAAATTCAGTATACTACCATACGAGTCTCTAAATGAGCCCTTTGTTGGAAAATTCGGATTGATCAAATGTTTTCATTATAGGTGTCTTCTACAAAACAGGATCATGATGAGGCCCAATCCGAGCTTAATATTGCCCGAAGGAAGATGCAGGAATGCGATACACAGATTTCTGGTATTGCCAAGAAGCAGCATGGGATTCAACACATGATTAGTGAGGCCAACTTAGAGAGAAAAAGAATGGAAAATGAAGTAATTTGTTTTGTTTAGTTTCTTGAATCAGCTCCTAGATAGTCAGTATACTTATCTCATTCTTCTTGGCTGTAGGTCAAACGGATGGAGATGGATCAGAAAGATTGCTCATCAAAGGTAGAGAAATTGATAGAGAAGCATGCTTGGATTGCATCGGAAAAGCAACTTTTTGGTCGAGCTGGGTCTGATTATTATTTTAATTCTAATGATCCTCACAAGGCCAGAGAAGACTTTGAGAAACTCCAAGCTGCCCAATCTGGGTGAGATAATTGTGCTTTATATTATATTTAAGCTGCATTTCTGCAAATCAAATGGTAAAAAAAAAAAATGCTCTGATATCTTTCTCCATATTTTATATTCTAGCCTAGAGAAAAGGGTGAATAAGAAGGTAATGGCCATGTTTGAGAAAGCTGAGGAAGAGTACAATGACTTAATATCTAAGAAGAGCATTATCGAGGTTAGCTATTTAAAAAAAAAAAATGTTGTTTGTTTCCGATTTTACTGTTGTTTATGTAGATATCTCCATGTAGAATGACAAGTCCAAAATCAAAATGGTAATTGAAGAACTTGATGAGAAGAAGAAGGAGACACTGAAAGTCACGTGGGCCAAAGTTAACAAGTTAGTATAATAATATCCATTTTTCTTTTAAATTGCTGACCGTAATATGTATCTGTCCTTTGCTCAACTTTTATTATGATCATACTTTCTAGCCTGATACTTACAAGTTGTTTCCTTTTCCAGAGATTTTGGATCTATATTTTCTACTCTTTTGCCTGGCACAATGGCCAAATTGGAACCTCCTGAAGGAGGCAGCTTTCTTGATGGTTTGGAGGTTCGTGTTGCTTTCGGGAGTGTGTGGAAACAATCCTTGTCTGAACTTAGTGGAGGACAAAGATCCCTACTTGCACTTTCTTTGATTTTGGCTTTGCTTCTTTTCAAACCAGCTCCACTGTATATACTGGATGAGGTGCGTAATGTTCGTATCTTTTGTTGTTTTTTGTTATACATGGTTAAATTATCATCTTAAATTTCAAACGAGTCAAATTCTGTAAAAAGATTGGTAATTTTCCATGCCTTGCCAATGTATTGGTTGGAATATGTTTGACCTATGCTCTTGTGATTAGTTCTTTAAATTTTAATTCAATACAACTCAGACAATATACTTAAATTCAATCATTGAACTATTTTATTCTGAATGTCAGGTTGATGCGGCTCTTGATCTGAGTCACACTCAGAACATTGGAAGGATGATCAAGACTCACTTTCCACAATCCCAAGTTAGTTTCTTGCATCACTTAGAATTCGAATTCCATAACAGATATGCTGATGCAAAACCAGGCACTTATTAATACTGGGGAGCATTAAATATCAGTTCAAATATGTTATCACCATATTAGTCTGTTTGTGCATCCTTTTATCAATTTAATAACACTATTCATCTCATTCCATCTACTTTTTTCATTATTATTTACCTACTGCACTTTTTGTCCTTTTTCTTTTGCAGTTTATTGTCGTTTCGTTGAAGGAAGGCATGTTTAACAATGCCAATGTTCTTTTCAGAACAAAATTTGTGGATGGTGTCTCTACTGTTCAAAGAACTGTGACAAATAAACAAAGCAAGTGATTAGATTATTTATTACCTGGTAAGCATTACACAGAACTCCATAATAGTTATAGAACTTACCGTAAAACAATGGAACTACTCTTGAGTTTGAGCTGGATATTCATATGGACGTCTCATAAATCATAATTAATCGGAAATGTAGTTCTCTATTCCCCAGCTCCTTATAGTACATACTATATCACAAATATTCAATGGCAATCCAATAAAATTAAGCAGATGTGCTTGACATAAGAACCATCTTAAAGTGATATTTGTGATAAAGCACCTATTCTGTAAACTTACTCTTTTATTTGTGGGTTGACATTATGCATTTGTGTTTGGTTATAGCTTTTTTTTTTTTTTTCCAGATTGTTCGTACCCATGATGAAGCTGCTGTCTGAGGAGTTATAGGGATCCATAGGAGGCTATGTGACACCGGAAAGTTATGTTATATATTAGGCTCCTTTGCTATTATAAAATCCATTGCCAAATTTTATTGTATATAACAAGAAGCCAATGCACCTCTTGAGGATAAAATTATTACCTTTTGTTGTAAAATAGTTTATATTTGTCAGCAGGTGCTTGTAAAAAGGCTTGGTTGCTCCATATGTTAACTCTATTCTTCCCTGTTGTCTTTGCTGATGATTTGATTTGTTAGCTTAGATTATGGAGACAACTGACCTGTAATCTGTAGAATGTTATTATTATTTATGATTTTGATTGTGTTTGTGTTTGTGTTTTAAAAATAATAATTCATTTTCCAACCCAAGGTTCCCAAAATTAGACTGTGTTTTCGTAGCCTTGGCCGAAGAACATCGAATTTCAGGCCTAATACAGTGAGACAGGCTTCTTGAGGCATTTGTATTGGAATTTAGAGACCCTATTCATAGAACAATAAAACTCCAAATGAAAATTAAATATTTTTTTTTCATAGCAATGATCAATTGATTATTCACATTTCATATGACTCGTGATAGACTGGAATATCTGCACAATGTAATGACGGCATAAAAAATGGCACCTGCTGCATCAATAGGCATGATTTTCCCAAAAAAAATGGACACTAAAACACAGTGACCAAAGAAAAAAAAGTAGAAAAATGGTGATTCAGAGCCACCCAAAACTAGAACTATTACAAATCATACCATCAAGTTCATCATCCAGAATAAGCTGTAAATTATATAACTCTCTTGTTATACATAGGCAAAGACAAATTTTCCAAATTACAGATACAAATTTTCCATCTACAGTGTTTTAAATTCCATAACTAAGTGAGTAGACAAATTCTATGCACCAGGCAAAGATTTCCAGTCAGCAGACTTCTTGAAAAACTTACTACCCCTCTTTCCCATGTTGCTCCCAACAAGATTGGCCGAAAGCTGAAATTTCGTATCGGGTTTCCATTTCAAATCTTTGAGAGCAGAAAACACAGCAGAGAGTGCAGGGGTCACTTCGCTGTCTTTTATATTGTTGCATGAATATATTTTGAGGCTCTCCAGCTCATCCCAATTAGTTATTACGGATTCCAGGCCGTGTGTCGTCAGAATCGAGCAGCCTTCCAAAGACAAATATCTCACTTTCCTGCTTTTCGATTTTTGCCACACACAAAAGTTAGAAAATAATCAAGTTTCCATTTTTCTGAAGCCTGATGACTGAAAGGACAGTTCAAAATTGTAAATCCTTAACAAATCCAAGCATGTTAAATGAACTTGTTTCAATGGACTTGACCATCCTTATCATCAACATCAACCCGAAACTCAAGACAATCATAAATTCTACGCAAATAATCAAGACGACGAGATGGATGCACAGTCGAGCAAAGTGAACATATTATCACAATTCAACGAACATCTAAAAGCCTTAGCAATTCGAAAGCCAGAACACATAATAAGGCATGGAAAAAAGAAAATAAAATAAAACAAAATTAATTACCTCAAGATGCTTGAAGCTGTGAACATATCATCATTCAATCCCCAACAGCTCTTAATAACTAATATTCTCACAGTACAGCACACTCGAAACAAAGCCCTCAAACTCCTCTTATCCCTTAACTGACATTTTTCCAAATGCAGGCTCTCAACGGCCGGACAAGATCCCAAATCCCCATCGACTTCATCGCCACCATCTATCACCTTACACAAAACAAACCTCAAAATTTTCAAATTCTCACAGTACGAAAGGGCCGGCAACCACCCGTCCTCCATTTTATGGTCCCGAAAAGTTAGCTCCTCAAGCATTTGACAGCACTGCCCGATAGCTTTAATCCCCTCATAGCCCCCCTTACACCCGGTCAACTCTAGCTTCACAAGACTCTTGCACCCTTGTGCTAAAATAGTCAACCCAACATCCGAAACTAACGAATCGTACAATCCCTCTACAATCCCGGTCAATCTTAGGATCTGTAATTTCTGACAAGCAGCTATCCCGCGCAAGACGAGGTCACTGCACTTGAGCAACTCGAGTTCTTGCAATGCAGGACAATTTTCGGCCAAGCTCAAGAGACCCATTTCACTGCAGTTAAGCACAACCAATTTCCTCAAATTCGGACACCCATCGGCTAAAACCCTTAAACCCCTATCGACCTCATCGGCATCCAACACGAAATTCTCGTTAAAAATCCAATCTTTACCCTCGGCAGGAGAGCCCACATGGAAAGACACGTTTTTGTTGCGAGTGCAAAAGATACCAGAATTTCTAGGGGAAACAAAACACCCATTAACCAAATCAACACGAGCAAGGTTAGGGAGTCTCACAAACAACCGACCTGACAACAGAAAATCCCAGTCAAGAAGCTTAATTGACCTCACAAGCCTGCCTTGCAGATGGAGCCACCTTTTCGAAACAAGGGAATTGGCACCCCTTTGAGATCTTGGGAGCTTGGACAGGATTTTGAGCAAGATTTCATCTGAAACAAGTGAGGTTTTATCAGTAACGTGATCTGTTCGCGTGAAATCTTGGGTTTTGCTGCTTGTGGGCTGTGCTGATAGAGGTGGCGGCTGGATTTGGTTTAAGGGTTGGGTTTGTTTGGGTGTTAAGGAGTTGAGGCGCATTGTGTAGAGAACATGGTTTAAGGAATTCTTGGTTTTGAGCCAATTGGAGTTTTGGTTTTCTTTGTCAGCTGAAAATGGAGATGATCTGCTTTTGCACTTCAACTCCATCTTCTTCTTCTACTTGTATTATCTCTACTTTTCAGCTTCTAAAATGGTGTTAGAAGACACTTTTTTTTCCCAATACATATGTGTGAATTGAAGAAAAAAAGAACTTCATTTCCTGTCACTCATTTGTTTTTTTTGAATGCAAGAGGCAAATTATTCAAGAATCAAGATTCTCAGATCTCTTTCCTATTTTCCGCCATGGAAACAGACTGAAAATTTTTCTTTTCCTTTGTCTATCTCTCCCCGTGTGTGTGTGTGTGTGTGTGTGTGTGTGTGTGTGTGTGTGTGCGTG
>CACSLK010030184.1:8521056-8533268 GCA_902706635.1 Striga hermonthica | reverse complement strand
TATTAGTTGATAAATAATTTTATTTTTCTAATTAATATTAAAAATAATTTTATTATTGTTATAAAGATAATATAAATTATTTTTTTTATACATACAATATGGATGTTAAATCGAAAATCATCAAAAGAATATTAATTTTATATATTACATATGTAAAACTGATAAAAAATACAAAAGTTATTAACTTTTAAAATATATATACAATTCAATAGTTATAATAAGGATTGATATTAAAATGCAATTAATACATGTAATATTACCATAAATAATCAACATATTTATGGTAATCCGAACCTAATTATTTTTGGTTTGGAATTAAATTAAAATTTACCCAAGCCTAATAACAAAGTATGTAATTTTGCCACATAGGATTCTAAAGCACCAGAAGCAGCCACGTAGGCTTAGCGCGTTCTGAATTAATATATAAGAAAGATAAGAGGAGGGATGTTAATTTATATTAAATAAAAAATACAAAATTCATATCTTGTCATTCACATTTTTTAAACACAATTGTAAAATAAAATATAAATAAATATTTCAGGTTGAATTGACTCGGAGATAATGCGTAAATAAAGATAAAAGAAATATTTTTTTAATTAGTAAGTTGAGTTGAATTGGAATATTGATATAGATAATCTCAAACATTTTATCCATCAATAATTATAAAGAAAAAAAAAAACTTTTATTAGTTAAATTGAAATTCCATAAATAATAAATTATGAAAGTCCTCACCTTGGGGTTTGGGTACATAAAAATCTTTTAAAATCACACGCGATAGTGTCACAGTTCCACAGTAACATAATCACTTTCACGCAAAATAAGAGATAAGGTCATGCGGTGGTCATTCCAGGGCAACGGCGTGCGCGGAGGTAGCGGCGGACGTGGTGGCCGCACGCTCAGAAGCATCCAAAGGGCTATCAGGACCGGCGGAGGCGCCCCGCCGGAACCCTTCTCTCGGTCCGCCGGCCCCACCACCGTCTCCGCCGCCGATTCGAGAGAAGCCAAACAATTGGTTAAAAACCAACCCAAAGCGGGCCTTTCATCGAATGACCCTTATAACAACTGCAATAAAAATGAGTCGCCGACTTTTTCGACGGCGATCAATTTTCCAAGGCCCGGTGCATCTGCACCCGCCACACGGGGAGCCTGCGGTGATGATGACGTGGATTGGGAGTGTTTGGATGTGGGCGATGGAGATGAAAGGGGTATTGCTTCTGATTATAATTTTGTATTTGGCACTGTGCCATCAAGAGATGAGGTGAATTGTGCAATTTCTGCTCTTCAACAGTAAGTGTTTTTTTTTTTGTTTTTTAATTTAATTCTCAGAAAATTAGATTATGATTATGCAAATTCCAGCTGGAAATAGGGATTTTATGTATTTATAGTAGTTCGACTCGTTAAAGTTGAAGTATGATTTTTTAGGTAATTTTTAATAGCTTTGTCGTATTAAGGCTTGAGCTCGGCTTGTTAAGACTCAAGCCCGACTCTTTTATTACTTGGCTTGTTTTACCTGGCAATTACCTCTAGGGAGTTATTTGATAAGAAATGTACAAACTTCAAGTGCATGTATGTGTGTGATAGCTTAGATTTTCTTTTATTTTTTTGTTAATTGTGCTAAATGTAATTAACCTATACTGTATCTGAGAGGAAGATTCATTCTGAACAGATTAGTTGTTTTTGGTCTTTGCTCCAATGTTATATAGTCAATGCGTGGTGATTTGTTGATTTCCCGGCTTTGAGTGTTTCGAAGTTCTTAACGACCTTTTTTTGAACGGCTTGAGTGAAAAATTTTAATCTGAAGGGCTTTTCGACCTGTGTCCCCTGCATATGACGCAACCGAGAAACTCATTGTGGTAGAAAATGAAGATCAAAGTACTGTGAAGTCTGAGAAGATAAATTCGTCATCCTTATCTGAGCTCGACTGGATTGAGCCTTCACCTACTCTCGGCAATTCAAGAAAGTTGTGTCCTTATGGGCCCGAGAGGGTTTACGACGCCTTCCATTTGTTGCAAAGTGAACCTTCTGTGCAGGTGCCAGAGTCCACTCAGTTTGTTTCATTTTCCGCTTCGATTGGGATAAATTTTGACTGAACCAACAAATATGAAAAATTCTTCTATCAAATCGCAGTTTAGTAACCCGGGCTGCTTGTGTTTTGCTGGAAAATTAGTTACTATCTAGTATTTTTAGATTTTTTTTTTTTTTTCCTTTTTCTTATTGTCACAACTCACACCCTTTTCTTTGGTGGGGTTTTGAGCATTCTCAGTTTAATTTCTTGGTAATTTTACAGAGAATGGTGATAGCACTATCGTCCGATAGAACTGTTTGGGAAGCTGTGTTGAACAACGAGGCTGTGAAGGAAGAGCTTAGAGGCTCAATAAGCCGAGGTTCGTTTTTTTCAAGTACATGTATACCAAGTCTGAAAGTTAATTATTATTATAACATCTGATACTTGATTTCACATTTGACCGGGTTTGATTAGTTAATGAAGAAGGAGACAAAGTCGTGCACAAGACCTCCGGTGATGATAACAATCCAGCGAAGGGCTTGTTCCTTAGTTGGTTTTTCTCGAACGCTAAAGAGAAAATAACGCAACTTATTGACATGATGGTGCAGCTTGCAAATATGGTGTTTCAGTTTGCAAACGAGGAGAAGAAAGGAGGCGCGTTCGATTCACTGCAGGAGAAGATAAAAACTTCTTTGTTTCTTTCAATTGCTGTCCTCCTAATTGTGGTCGTCAATCGAGCCAAGAGTGTGTGACGCTATATTTAATTCGCTGACTTTACATGGAAATATTCCCAGGTAGGAGATTAATGCACTCTTTTTTTTGTTTTTGCTCTGTGTATTAAGTAAACGGAGACGTGTTTTTAGCATTGTTTATCTTTGGATTTCATCTGAAACCTTTTAGTTCGGATTTTTCTTGTGATGGTGAACATGAAGATAATTTTCCTAAGTTACTTTAAGTTCAATGTTAAATAAACAACTCGAAGCTCTAGGCCCACAACATTCTGAAGTTTATAACAGATATGAGCCGTCAGATCAACACATGCCTTTATGGGTGTGGTGGGAGAATCCTCCTAAAATCGGATGGTTATAGGTGATTTATCATATATATATATATAAGAACATAAAACAAAAGGTAACCTAAGCATTTCCAATTGTTGGAGTTAAGCTACTTGTTCAAAAAATGTACAATCTGCAATTGCACGCCGGACGTTCACATATTTTCTAATGTTAAATGCCAACTTTCTGCACTTTCCACAGCTTACATTCTGAAACTGTTGTTTGATTTTGTCCAAAGGAAACAGCAAAACATTTGCAGTACAAATGGGAGTCAGTTACCTAATTATTTGCAGCAATCTCTCGAATAGAATTTGTTAGGTAGTCTATATAGGCTTTACCCAAGATCGATCAAGTTATCCATCAACGAATCAATATCAGGAGTTACCACGGCCCGCTTGCTCAGTTCTCCTAACTCGCAACACTCGTGATTTGCGGTATTGATGGTCATCACTCTTTGAGCAAAACTACAGTCTGAACCGGGCGAAACCTGCAGAAGCCAGTGCATGGTAATAAATCTCGTCACGTTTTATTTTACATCGACTTAAAGTAGTAGACAAAGACATCAGAAGCAACTTGTAAGCAAGTTGTATGAATCAGACACCATGTAATCACTAAACTACCAGAGAAAGGCAGGAAAAAAAAATATATATATTTTAATGACACTTCAAGCATAGATCGAAGGGGAACTCTTAACATTTCAAGCACCACATATCTCAGTCCAATCAAAATGACACTTCGAATCATAGTAATGATCTTGCTTTAACTAAGCTGAACAAGCACTAATAGCACCTGCCTGGTAAAACCATGGTCTTTCACGCAGTCATATAGCTTGTATTACACAATTTATCTTATCCATCCAAAATGAGGCACTCGCTTTCCGGAAAAAAAGAAAGTGGAATTATGAAAGAATGAAGATGGGCGAAAAGGGGCTTACATCATACAAGACATCTCCTAACTTCAACTTCACGGCCCCACTTTTGTACACCAGCATTTTCCCCATGAGACCCTCGGGCAACTCCTCCAACTTACAGCCTTTCTCAGAGGGATGCTCACGTTCTTGATTTAAAGAGCTCCCAGCTATTTCTTTGCCTTTTGAGCTCCTTGGTGGCCGAGAATTGTCTAAGGGAAGATTAGAAGGAAATTTGAAAAGAAGCATTCCCGGTGTATCATCTAGGTCCTGTATATAATATTCAGTACTAATTATGGTTAATAAAATCGACAATCAGTGAAAATACTCGTTAAAAAATCCATACCGGTATCTCTGCTATGGCAAACACACACACACACACACACACACATATATATACATAAATAGAATAGCCAAGAGAAGTTCTACAGTTGATAAACAATACCAGCAATCCAAGGTCAGAAGCAGAAGACACAGTATTTTCGTCATATTCTGAAGCATCTTCAAATTCTGCTTTGTCAAGAATTTCTGGCAAAATTGAACAAATAAAAAGTGAGTTTTAGATGATAATGTAAAAAAGACAATACGAAAAAGAAAAGGAAAAAAGAAAAGCTTCAGATGACAATGAAAGAAACAAGCATGGAGACAGAAAAAAAGAAGGATAATCCCCTGGTTCTGATACCAGGTGACTGGCATAAGACAACAAGGAGGTGAAAAAAGAAAAGGAAAAATCTCAATACGTTTTAAGCTACCCATGAAAAAGACTTTCAGACGAAAACTAATCCGACTTGATACTCTCTTAGTTCTTACAAAGAATACTGCCAATCTCCTACTTCTCCGGTATTGCTATCGGATTCCTTGCTAGAGAAAAAAATAAATTTTGCAGCAGCTGCAACAATGTTATCTCTCAACCAAATACCTATCGTGTTATGTGTTCTCTAAAAGAAGACAACAGAAAGTTCTCTACTTAGAAGTTGTATGATCACGTTTTAGCAATACCTGGATTTCCAGAATAAGGCCTCCTCCAAGGTAGGGTAATAGGGCAGTAAGTATGATGGTAATCCTGCATATACATTCAAAGCCTAACGGTTAACTAAAAAAGAGACTGATTTTTTTTGCTCTTTTTTATGACACACATGTTTGGAACAGGACATAATATTTACCCAAGGTTCTTTATATTCTCTTTTCGTCTTCACAGCCAGAGCACTATTAGAGAAATCCACATAATTTTCATTGAATCCTTGTCCTGAAGTTGATATAGTCCTATCAAGCTTTTGCATGACGTCAGGAGCTTCCTTTTTCGTCTTAGCTGCCTCACTGGTGCCGTAGAGTGTCTCTGGATCAGCTGAATCACTTTTGTCATATTGTTTCCCATATGTCCGTAAAATAGTCAATGGAGCATTAAGCGAAAACGTGACTTGGTCTGATGCTGTAGTTTTATCAAGTCCACAAATGAGCTTTGATGATAATAAATCAAACACCATAAGGTGATCAACTAAGAAAAAAGAAAATAAAATAAATTGAAAGAACGAAACCAAAACAAGTCCGATTGCTTTTTGGTTCTTTTGTCAAAAATATCAAAACGAATGCACCAACTAGTAGTTGCAGTCGTTGTGAACTATTTATAGACAATGAATTAAATTTTAAGTAATGGGATGTGAAATAATTTACATGTGTTGGGGCATATTAAAAAGGGTCAAGTGCAGAAAAGGAATTACATTTGCTTTCTGCTTTCGCATTTCGCCTGGAGAGATTCTCCTACACATAGTAGGGAAGAAAGAAGAGCAGTAAGAATCTCGCTGTATGCTTAGTTTCCATGAATATACATATTGAATAATGCATGCTCCTGCTACTCGTAAGTGACGATCATTTTCGAGTAACAGCTATATAAAGGGTTCAAGTTTAATAAACGCACACACACACACACACACAGAGAGAGAGAGAGAGAGAGAGAGAGAGAGAGAGAGAGAGAGAGAGAGAGAGAGAGAAGTGAATACAGTCCAAACTTGTGATTCTCTGTGTGACTGGATAAATATGGAGGTAATTAGAACTGTTAACGAGCTGAGCCGAGCTCGAGCTTAGGGTGCTCAAGCTCGAGCTCAAGCTCTTAACGAGCCTAAAATCGAGCTCGAGCCTTAACGAGCTGATCTCGAGCTTTAAAGAGCCGAGCTCGAGCGGAGCCGAGCCAGGCTCGTTTAATTTAACAACACTAGAGGTAATAAACACATAATCGCAGCAACAAACTTGTGGATTTTGTTAAAATTTCATGGTAGAAATTTTGAATACAAATGTCAAAAATCAACCACCATTTTATATGAAGGGTTTGCACAACATGAAGATGTTACACAATTACAAGGAGATTGTTTTGAGAAAAAAAAAAAATACACACACAATGAGTGAGCAAGTTTGACCAAATTAATTGGATAGGTAAACACATAAATAACTAAATAAGTCCTAAGAATTTTGAAGCATCAATTAAATGAAGGCAATACCTACTTATTTATTACCCCAAAAAAGGACCTCAGTACCAATATTATCATTAATAATTATGTTTGGAGTGAAATAATTATTTATAAATAAGATAATGCTAAAAAACAGATTAAAGATAATTTATAATCTATAAAGCTCACAGCACAGAGAAAGGGCGAGCCTATATTTAAGCAACAAATTCTCAAAACTCGTAAATTATTGTAAATCTACACAAGTACACACGAACCGAACCATATATATGCAGAAAACGAGAGAGAGTGAGAAAAATCGTTTACATTGATTCTACGAGAGAGACGCCGTCTAGCAGCTTCGTCCTCATCGCCGTCGTCATCCGCCGCCTCGCTGCAAAATTAGTTTCTCGTCTCAGAGTTTTAAAAGCGAAAATCAAATACGAACCAGAGAACAAAACGAAAATTTGAGTTTGAGTTTGGCGGAGGGCACATTTTCGCGGCTGGGGGCTTCGGCGTTCTGCTGCGAGCGGGTGCTTTAGGAGCAAACTTGACCTGAACAGCATCGATATATGAAACAGTTAAAACAAAATGATTTGTAAAAAATCACGTTGAGTAGCTGAAAGTGAAAACGGATATGGAAAGACCTTTCGTGGAGCGGACGGCGGCGGCGGATCTGGATCCATGAAACAGGCGAACAGCTTCCAAAATCACCAAGGCCTGTTCTGTAGGAAACAAAAAATCGTGAACGATAGTAAAAATTTCGAAGGAATTTTTCTGCAGATTTGCAGATTGAAGAAGATGAAAGAAGAAGAAAAAAAAAGAAAAAAGAAAAGAGAAAGAGGGCAGAATCGAACCCCTAACCTGTAGTGATTAGAATTACTGCAGAAGCCACCGAGCTACAAATAGATTTTTGGTAGTATTTAAATTGTAAGTAATATAACATTAAATTGTATATTTATGTTTTGAATTTTCGTTTGCGACTTTTCTTTTCAAACTATGTCATTTTAAAGAGTGCATAAGAATTGAAAACAATTGTCTAATTATTAGACATGTTTAATGGTAGGCTTATCGAAGCTACAAAGATCAAGAAAGTCTTTCCAATCATGTGACGGCGCAATTGGAAATAGATTTTATTTGATTTTGACTGGTCTGATTTTTTTTTTTTTTAAATTTTAAATTTAAAAATTATTTTAACTTTAATCCAACTTTAACTCTCCTATTTTTTATTAATATAATAAAATAATATTAATCAATCATATTCAAACACCACATCAACCACATTCACTATTCATACTAATTAATTTCATTCACATACCTTTAACTTTTAAATCATATCCATTTCAATCATTACATTTTAATTATTAATTTTTAAATATAAACACAAACCCTACTCAATTAATATATATGTTCAAAATTAACTGAATTTATCTAATAAACTCAATCAAAACCAAACAAATTTATTTGCATCACCATAAATGTTCTATTACCAAAATATATTAATTGTGTATTTGTGTCTATCAAATTTCTTATGCCAATTCAAGCTCCTCTTCCATACGCAACAACCCCACAAAAACTCCCAAATAAGAAAGACAAACTACTTCATAAAAACTAAACTAAACTATAAAGGAGACTAAAAAACTGCACAAAGGGGACTAACAACAAAATGAAATGGGAACGACAAACTAGCAAAACACCAGACTAACTATAAACTAGAGACCTCCCAGCTACCAATAAGTTTCGCCAAAGACACCATTTGAGCCATCAAATCAAAGTCGGACACACAAAGGACACTATCATGAACCAAAAACAGCAAATCCAGAAACTCCCGACTTCGAGATGTCAAGGGATAACCACATCTGACACCTTCGGACCCGATCTATCTTTCAAAGTGGCCAAACGCAAGACGACGATCGAACGAGAAAGTGTCGCCATCACCACCCCCTCAACTGCGGCAACCCGACCTTCAACCAAACAGGCTCGATCGAGATGTCACATACACGATGGCTGCGCCAACGCCAGCGTCATCGCCGACAACAATAAGGCCAGAGCGACCTGTGGAGGCGGGAAGGCAAGGCACTTGATCCTTTGTTGTTGTTGTTGTTAGTTTTCTGTTGTGGAGGCCGGGCTCGATCAAGATCTCGGTGGAGAGGTTAGGTGGATCGAGAGGAAGAAGAAGATTAGAGAGGAAGACTTTTTAGAGAGAGAACTGTTGGGTTGAACGGAAATACATGAATTCCGTACGTCAGGGGATTTCGTATGACCAACAAAGATATAATAGAAGTGAAGAATCTAAGTTTTCTTATACATATTGGTACTTCATCGGCGGAAAAAAAGTTTTTCATCTCGAATCGTATTGAATAAAAACCACCTAATCTTTCATGTGTTCATTATAAAACTATACAAGCATGTGAAATCATCCAACTCTCCTCCTAAACCAAGTTTAACAAGGTTTTCAAATTTGGATCATTTAGTTGAAGAGATAAAAATAAATAAAATTACAATATAAGTGAAAATACAAATGCTAATGCAATAAATTGTGTATGTCACTATTACTTTTGCTTTATAAACAAAACAAATGTCAAATGTAGAGAATCAAACCAACAAATGTCAAAAAAAGGATCGAGTCCGATTGTACCTGGCTGATATGATTCACATATTATTTGATTTCGTCTATTCTAATTCAGCCATTGGTAAAACGCAGTGCAAAATGTTATTAAATGAAGGATTCAAATTGCAAAGACTCAGGGATTAAATATATCTTAGCAATAGTTAAAACCCATAATAACAGAACATGTCTATCCAAAACTACGATGTTAGAAACAAATACTTGAAAATGGCTTCAAATAGCTAAAAGCTAGACAAAAAGCCATTTACCAAACAAAGTCGATCTGGCCTCTGGTCTCAACCGTAGAACATAACTCACATTGTAGTCGTACTGTTGAAAATAAATGGCTGGCTGTTAAACCATATTCTTGTAAGTAGCGTAAGAGAAGTTTACGTAGAGGCCATGTAGCGAAAAGAGTTTAATTATGATAAACAAGCAATCTCAAGAAACAAATAAACCAGTTAGAGACGAGTGCCAGTACGCAGTAATTTATCCATTTACATTTTCAGGTAAGGGAGTGCCGATAATCACAGCAAATACAGTACGTAAGTTCAAATGAGTTTTATGCACAAGGATGACAGGTTGCAGCAAGTAGCAAAGATGAGTTAAGGGCTTCACAGTTTCACGGTAAATTGCCAGTACCCATCTGCAAAAGCACAAAACAGAGGTTCAGAATGACTAAATATGAAACAAGTATACGATGTAACCCAAAATATCACTAATTGACCCATCTGCAAAAAGCACAAAAATAGTTCGGAATCATCAGTTTAGAAGACAAACACTATCGATAAACTCAAATAAATATCTATCCACTATCCTTCTGGGACCTAAATGACCTAATTGATTGGGTAATTAAAATGAACTCAGTTGGATAAGCTATATCCAGAGACATCCAAATGACCTGAATATAGAAAAATTATATAATACAACCGAAAATATCACTAAACAAGCAAACAGCAAAATTCTCTATAAACAGTCTTAATATATTTTACCGTCAGACTCAGCAGCTAGAGCTACCAATATCGAAGTCCATCGTGTAATCATATTCTATGGTCGGGATCACAGAAGCCACAAATTTCAAGAACAAGAAGAGGTACCTGAAAGGAGTGCACGACAAATTGCCTTAGGATTCAGGATAAAAAACAAAAAGACTGGTTGTCCATTCCATTATTCGGATCTAGTTGAAATAGAAAGCATGAAGCATTGGTGCTAAAAGTGATCTTTCAAAATGAAGAGTGACCCATCTGTGCACATATTAGCAAGTGACACGACTGAAGAAGATAAGCTCACGCAAAAAATGTTGGTCTTTGGATAAGAATTACAAAAATAACTGGCGTGGCATTGAACTAGGAAGGTATGAGTAAAATATATATACTTGTCAACTTCAGGCTCAACTCCTCTTGACATTAAAACATCAATAATTTTCTTCATTACAGCCCCATGGCGGCACGGATGTACAGAAGCATGTTTTCCGGGCAAGTGTGGATGGTCTTCAATAGTCACCTGATTTCAATGCAGAGAACACCGCAGATTAATTCAATAAAGGAAACTAATATAGGAGAAGAAACTAATAAAACCTTCAAACCACACTCTAACTCCGTGATATTCTCAGATTTTGAACACACTGGATAAACCACGTGATTTTAGTAAAAACCTTAAATAAATAATTTCCAAGTATTAGCACAAACGCCTGAAGATGATGGAACTGAACCTTACCGTCTTGCGTGCGTGGTCTTGGCTGACATCTTCAAGAACGTGTTCTGGTTTCAAAAGCATCCTCGACTGTCACAGTAACAAGGATAATTTGTTAATAGGAGAAACTGGGACATAAATTAAATGAGCACCTTGACATTGTTTGAGAAGGTGATCAGTTGAATGAACATATAACTGCAACCATATTTCAAAACTCAAAAGAAATGTCAATCAGAAAGTTCAATGCTGACCTCATCATATCCAGTGAGCCAGACCCGAGGAGTTTGGTAATATTTGTCATACCTATGGCAAAGACTGTCAGACAAGGCACAGAAAATCAACTAATTTTCACATCCAAGATTAAATAAATGTCTTACGTGATGCTAACATCATATGTTCTGGTTCTTAGAATGTTGTCATCATCAGGCTCATGGGCGACAAGATATGTAGTCTGAAGTGTTGCCTGCATAATTCAGCAAATTACAATGACATCAGTAGTCAATTCAATGATAAACAAGAATAAGATGAGAGAGGTTGAAGTGAGGACCATATTACTTGAATAGTAAAAACTTTATCTGTAACATACAGGATCATTCTCAACAAGGTTGTCTGCTTCATCAAATTCTGCCATATCCGGGATATCCTCTTCCGCCTCCCCTCCAAAATAAGATGGGATTGATTGAATTGTATTCTTCTTGCTGATTTCTAGTGTCTCCATCGAGGGCAACTCATCTTCCTCATCATGCTTTTTATCTTCAGATGAGAGAGGCATGAAGCAAGGAACCATGAGTAGAGCAATTAATAATCTAAGCTTTTTGACTCCATGAAATAGAAGAGCCACTATTACCTTTAGGTTTTCCATGAGTTGCCAGCCAACCATCATTGTCCTCATTATCAAGCAAAACTTCACCACCTGCGGCCTCATATTCCTCCTCGATCGAGGCAGCTCTACGAAGGCATGGGACTGCTCATAAAAAAAATCACAAAGAATAAATTAAATATACCAAAAAAAAAAGGGATGAGGCTATTTATGAGTGAAAATATACTGAATATGTAGGGAAACAGATTTTAGAAAAAGATGAAAGTGAAAATAAAACACAAAACAGAAGTTTTAGATGCTTTCAGAAGTTCATCACTTACCTTACTCAACACAATTTTTGAACACTTTGAAGATAAAATCAGGTTAATAACAATTGAAGTGATCAAAATCAGATATACTGAACAAAAGACATACACAAAACATAGTTTGAATATAAACCAGCAGTTATATGGCCACAAAGAAGCCACTGACCATTTCTCGTTATCAAGAATTGTTTATCTTGGGGCAAATATGACTTCCTCTTGCTAGGATCGCCTGATTCCCTTCATATGGATAGCCAAAACAAGCAACAGTAAGACACCACAAACTAAAATCATGAGAGCATATAGTTATTCACCCTAAGATCAAAAAAGGTTATAGACTGTAGTTCCTAACTTCACATTTTCTTCCCAGAGGAAATCCTACCAC
>CACSLK010030184.1:8506501-8519308 GCA_902706635.1 Striga hermonthica | reverse complement strand
AGGGGCGGAATTATGGGGACTGTTCCAAGGGCTCTCATTGGCATGGGATCTGGGACATCGACGAGTGGTGGCTGAAATTGATAGCCTTTGTGCAAAGACCATGGTATGCGAGAAGAGTGGCGAGATAGGACCTCATGAAGCACTTGTTCGGGCCATTCGGGAGCTGCTCTCTAGGGAGTGGAGCGTTAAAATCCAACACATCTATCGCGAAGCAAACTTTGTTGCGGACGCTATGGCAAGTTTGGCGGCGTCCTCCCCGCCTGGATTACATCGTGTGCAAACCCCGCCTGTGGGATTAGGTGCCTGGTTGGACCATGATAATATTGGGGTGTCGTACCCTCGTAGAGTACTAGCTTAAGCCTTGTGACAACCTTTTTTGTACCAAAAAAAATATATATATATATATCAACAATGTATGTATACCACATAAACAATAGATATATTAATATGTGTTCACCGTGGATAGTGGAGCATTACTCAAAAATGTTATATATTTGTTTATATGAGTATTAATCGGAATTCCAGCATTAAATTTTAGTAAAATTACCTTACAAAAATATTTTGACGGTGATGGGTTATAAATTATCTGACTGTATAATTTATTTAAATTAACATTTTCTCAATAGTATCAATATAGTTACATAATATCAATCAATCATCCCTACACGTTACATAATTTTAGTTATCTATCACTTTCAATCACTTCTCTCATTCTTTTTCATCATATCAATTTTAATATTTATATTTTAAATATTATTTTAATACAACTAGGTGACATTTAGATAAATTCCTAAACTTTTAAATATGGAAGCGGTAACAGTTGTTTAATTTCATGAAAATATATTGGTGTTTTAATGTGCATTTCTACACCTAGTAATATGCATTTCATGCAACAATATTGTGCATTCATTAAACATTTGATAAATTGTAAATTTACCCAACATCTAAATGCAATATATTAAAACTTCTAAAATTGCAAATAAGTCCCAAGATTTATCTAATTTTTCTAAAAAAAAATTCAAATCTCTTCCCGTCTCTATCGTCCCTCCCCTCAACAATACGGCGTTGTTCTCTAGGAGGTAGCGACCACCGCCACACTGGAGAAGATAAAGGCGGCGCCACCAAATGTGACGGCACCCCTGCTAAAGCTCTATTTTGCCGCCGATATTGAGTACAAATGATTCCTCGATGGGCTTACATGGCCCACCACCGACCAATCCCTCGAGCAGGCTTTCTTGTAGTACGGAGATATAGAATCATCCTTTGTTTTTTGTTTGATATATTATTTTGTTCATTTGTGCGTGATTGTTTGGATATGGTATTGGATCAAATGATTTTTTTTTTTGTGGATTTTGGGAAAAAAATGCCTCGTCAATTATCGGGAAATGGGAAGGTCGAGGGGATTTGATTTGTCACGTTCAACAATGAGCAGACGATGAGGGACTCAATCAACACCATGAACGGCCAGGAACTTGGTGATCGAAATATCACCTTGAACGAGGCACAACCCCATGCTGAAGGTAGTGGTGGGCCGCACAGTGATGGTTGCGGTGGTGGGATCAAAAATTTTGTTATGTGTATGAGAGAGAGAGAGAGAGAGAGAGAGAGAGAGAGAGAGAGAGAGAGAGAGAGAGAGAGAGAACCGAAAACGGGGAGGGGTAGGAGTGGAGCCCACATTTATGTGGGAGAGAAAAAGTACCAAAATACCCTTAATTAATGTAAAAATATTAGTTGAAAATGTGGGAGAGAAAAAGTACCAAAATACCCTAAATTAATGTAAAAATATTAGTTTTTATATTATCCAATCTGATTGTGTATTCTTATTTTTTTTAATGAGAATTATTTTTAAATTTCACCGGAGCTATATAACCAACTTAGTATCAAATAAATAAAATTAAAACAAGAACATGTGAACACAGTCATAAATCTAAAAAACTTGACATTCTAAAAGTACTCTCTAAAAAAAAAATAAAAAAAATCTCCAAAAAATGTGAAAATAACTCAAAAACCTTAGAAAATGCGTGTTTAGCACAAAACATTTCAAGCTCAAAAGACCCTCTAATGGAACTCTGGAAGTGACAATTGAACTTCACTTGATATTACCTTCCAAAAGGAAAAAGATATAGTGGAAAACGACAAGCAAATAAAGGATAAACGCGGGGATAACGGAAGGATTTTCAGATCATATCACGAAAGCTATAATCAAATTATAAACTTGTGAAAGTAATTCTGTTACGAAAACAGCATATAAAATATTCATCATAGTAATTAGTGGATTTTTCACATCATATCGAAGGGTCGACACTACCCTGTATATTGGCCAGGGCTCTCGAAAGTTTTAACCGTTCGATC
This sequence comes from Striga hermonthica, assembly GCA_902706635.1. Classification (NCBI taxonomy): domain Eukaryota; kingdom Viridiplantae; phylum Streptophyta; class Magnoliopsida; order Lamiales; family Orobanchaceae; genus Striga; species Striga hermonthica. Next base: position 8,516,956 of record CACSLK010030184.1, on the reverse strand, counting down.
ATATTGATCGGATGGTTAAATTAAACGCATGTTTTTGTTGTGGTTAGTGATTTTTTAACCGCACAAGTTCGTGTAATCTTTCTTTCCCACAGTTATACACGACTCCGGCTCGTCAAACCCCTTCATGCATGACCTTAATTAGGTGATCAACCAATCAACTATCAACTTTAGTTATCTCTCCGATAAGATGTCATGGAATATTGAAAGGTGGTAAGAAAAATAGAGAGACCATCAAAGATGCCTAACTGAGAAATGACATCCTTGGGACAAAAGCTAAAACCAAAAATTAAATCCCAAAATTCCATATAAAAACTATAGTTCACATTTATGGGAAATGTTACGCCCGTTATGGTACCATCCATTCGGGTGTTTTAACCGTTGGATCCACATGTAATTAGATACGATAAATTATTTAATGGTTAAAATACTCGACGGGAAGGTACCATAACAGAACGGTAGCATTTTCTCACATTTTAACATAACCAAACCCAATTAAGTTTTGCCACATCACCTTCGTAAAGCTAAAACCCAAACGTTGTATTGAATTATTGTTATCTTGAAATTGGCAACAAGGATAAGCATTATTTTATCACACACTTATCTGTCAACTTCTTTTATGCCTGTACTTTTATAGAGAGCGGCTACAGTACTGCCGTAACGGCACGATCTCGTTTTTATAATTTTGGCCTTAGAGCACCTCTAACCGAACCCCAAAACCAAACGCAATACCAAAAATTGTTCCAATCGATACCTAAACACAAACGCAAAATGGGTTTTGTTCACTTTCTATCTCCTCTCAAACGCATATATGCGTTTTCACTATACGTATACACAAATCTCTTTCTTATTTATCTTTTGGCCCTTTTATTTTGAAATATCAAGTTTTAGTTTATTTGTCAATATTTATATTTTGCATATAACTTATTACTTTTTTATATAAAATTTTAATATAAGTATTTAAAAACTCATGAACAAAATATTTTTATATAAAAGTTTAATATAAGTGTGTGTATATATATATTGTGTAGGTATAAATTTGTTTTTTTAATATATATAAATGTATAATGAAAAACTAGTTTACTAAATATATTTGTTTATCTCTAATTTATATTTATACATGTTTTTATTTTACACGTCACTACAAAAAAATTAAAAGAATATAAAATATATACAAATTAATTTATATATTTATATAGAATGTGTGCATTAAATAAAATATTAATAAAAAAAATTATGAAAGTATTTGTAAAATATTTCTAAGATATTTCTTTGAATCAACAAACTATGAAAGTACTTGTAAAATATTTATAGAATATTCCTAAAAAAGTTTGAATTAATTGTAGAGAAGTTTAAGAAAATATTTATAATAAATTTAAATATTATAAACTTTTTATAACATTATTCAAATTTAAAATAAATAATATTGTCTGTTTTTTACTTTTCTCGAAAATAGGTATTAAATATTTTTAATTAATACTTATTATTTATTTAAATTAATTTATTATTTTTTCAATTGAATATAAAACTAGAGGTCTAATTTGTAAAATTGTAAATATGTAGGTAGTATTGAAAGTTGTAAAGTTTATGTGAATGGGAATATTTTTTTGGGTTTGAGAATGAGTTTTTCGGTTGGAGATGAATTACTGTTTAATGTGACAATTACTGTAAAATGGGTTTGAGTTTGAGTTTTTCGGTTAGAGAAGGTCTTAGGATGTTAAATGAATAATGATCATTGTGGGATGTAGCAGGCCTAACTTTATAGCTTGAAGCAAGTGGCACAAAATCATTAGATGAAAGCTGGGAGTTAAAATTGAGTACGGAAACTTAGGCTATGTTTGGTAAAACAAGCTGATAAGCTAGCTGATAGCTGATAAGCTAGCTTATAGCTTATATGTAATTTTTGAGCTTATAGCTTATAGCTTATGACTTATAGCTGAAAAGCTAGCTTATATGCTAAAAGTGTTTGATAAAATGAGCTGATAAGCTAGTTGAAATAAAAAATTGAACTAGCTTATTTGAAAAGCTACCTAAACAAGCTTATCAAATAAGCTCGAGCTTTTTAAATAAGCTCGTCCTACCAAACGAGGCTATTTAAATACAAGAAGCTTATAAGCTAACCAAATAAGCTATAAGCTAGCTTATTTGGTTTACCAAACATACTCTTAGAAATCTCCACTTTTATAAACAAATTGCCCAAGCATAGTCTATTTATAATTAATTGCGTTTGTTCACATTAATACCTAATGAAATACTTTCAAATGTATTTTTCAATCCAAAAGCCCAACTCTATTCTAAAATAATAAATGTGTAGTAAAAAAAGTTGTCAATAAAGTAACTTTTACATAAGAATAAATTTACATTGACACAATTCTAAAATAATAATTGTGATTTAAAAAAAAAAATTGTCAAGAAATTAACTTTTAGATAAGAATAAATCTACATTGACATAATGTTTTAGTGTAAAATGACAAAAACTTATGTGTATATTTGATAGCTGTTGATTTTTAAAGTGATAGTGATGTGTAAAGTAATAAGATTGTGACACGTGTCATTATGTCGTCCTTTTAGGTAATGGACCAGTGTCGTACAATACTAGGTTATATTTGGTAGACCAATAAGTTAACTTATAACTTATTTGATTAACTTATAAACTCCATGTATTTAAATAAATTCTGTTTGGTAGGATGGGTTTATTTAAAAAGCTCAGCTTATTTGATAAGTTTCTTTAGGTAGCTTTTCAAATAAGCTAGTTGAATTTTTTATTCCAGCTAACTTATCAGCTAATTTTGCCAAATATTGTTATCATATAAGCTAATATTTCAGTTATAAGTCATAAACTATAAGCTATAAGTTCAAAAATTATAGACAAACTATCAAACTAGCTTATCAGCTAGTTTTACCAATACATGACTGCACAATATTTTTGTGGCTGCATGATAATGTTTATTAATTTAAAATTCTTAACTCATTTGTCTGGACTAAAAATTAATTACTATAATGGCTATATTATTTATTAATCTATAATAATTAATCTAGGTTTCTTCGAGTGTCTCTTTAGCTCGGAGATATGGAGTGCAATTCGAGTTTGGGTTAGCCTCCGTCACATGCCAACCCCTCTAAAAGGTGCCCTCAAATGGACCAAAAAAGAAGGGAAATGTACGACTTGGAGAGCTAAATTGAAGAAAGCCGCGCTTGCGGCCACCGTCTACTTCATTTGGAATGCGCGAAACCGATTGATTTTTTAGGGCGAAACCCAACCTCCAAGCCTTGTGATTAGAAAGGTAAAGACCCACGTCTAGCGATCTATTTTTGCTCTTTTTTCGAATGTTTTTGCCGAATTTGAAAGAAGAAGCCTAGGCGTTGAAGTATAAAATTTTGATAATTTTTGGGGATGGTTGATGCCAAGTGCTTGAGCACTTGGAAGATCTTGGTTGGAGGTGAACATTGTCCCGTTATTTTTGTTCTTGCGAGTGAGGAACCGACTTGTGGTTACTCACTACCCTCTTCAAAGTCGCCTCGGTTGTATGACTTTCAATTTTGATCAATACAAATTTATTTAACGATAAAAAAAAAAAAAAGAAGAGTCATATGGGTAATCTAGACTTAGTGCATACATAGATCAGGTGGTGGAATTTATGAAGCTCTATTTATGCCAGTCCAAATCATATATAGTACATCTCTCATGGACCCATATATCGTGGGTGCAGGGCCATTGCTGCACTCTATAAATTTACATAACAGATAATTGTTCGTGTAGATTACCTATGCAAACAGAGGAAACTAACTGAATTCATAGTAATATCCTCGTACGTCTAATTAATATTTTATCTGGTAAAACTGTGCATCTCGATTTTGATCGTTAACGAGACAGGGCGGCCATGGCTGGCGGGGTTATGATCAAAAGTGACGGCAAGCGATACGCCGGGAAAATCACGTGGTTCGTGCTGCTTTCTTGCATGGTTGCAGCTTCTGGTGGTATCATTTTCGGCTATGATGTTGGAGTTTCAGGTTCTTTTTTTTTTGGCAAATATGCTTGAAAGTGATGATTTTGTTAGCTAATTAACCTATTTAATTCTTCCTTTTTTTTTTCAAAAAAAATTATTATACATTATGATCAAGGTGGGGTGTCCTCAATGGACCCTTTCTTGAAGAAATTCTTCTTAGGTGTCTACAAGAAGATGAAAAGAGACACAAAGATAAGCAACTACTGCAAGTTCGACAGCCAGCTTCTGACGTCCTTCACGTCCTCGCTCTACATAGCCGGCCTCATCTCGTCTTTTTTTGCAGCCATCGTGACTCGGGATTATGGTCGGAGGCCGTCGATCGTCATAGGCGGACTCTCCTACATGTCGGGAGCGGCTCTAGGTGGCGTGTCGGCTAACATGTACATGTTGATACTCGGACGTGTGTTGCTTGGGATCGGCCTCGGTTTTACCAATCAGGTAAAAATTCACACGAGGAAAATTTTTCGGTCTATATGCGTGCCTTCATTGCTATTGCTTGCTCTAATTTTATTTTATTTTTATTTTTATTTTTTTCTCTTTTTTTGGTGAGATAGATTAGATGCTATGACTTGGGTATGATAGGTACTATGTGGTCCTTAGAGTACTTGTGACATTTTTCTACCTAATTTTATCACGTGGAGTGCTGAACACCAGAATGAATTGATAAGTGTAATGAATTGATAAGTGTATAATCTAGCTTATTTGATTAGTTTATAAGTTTTATGCATTTAAATAAACTTGGTTTGGGAGGACAAACTTTTTCGAACTTATCAAATAAGCTTCATTGGATAACTTTTCAAATAAACCAATTGAAATTTTCATTTCAGCTATCTTATAAGTTCGAAATTCACTTAAAAACTATAAACTATCTTACTCAGCTAGTTTACGCCAAACATAGCCTAACTAACTCGAGGCATTTTTTTTTTTTTTTTTAGTCGGTTCCATTGTATTTGTCGGAAATGGCCCCCTCCCAATATAGGGGAGCCTTCAACGTAGCGTTCCAAATCTGCGTGAGCATCGGCTACAACTCGGCTACGCTAATCAACTACGGTACGGTCCAAATAGCTGGCGGCTGGGGCTGGCGGATTTCCATCGCTATGGCCGGAGTTCCGGCTGCCATCCTTGCCTTCGGTGCCATTTTCCTCCCGGAGACCCCAAACAGTCTCGTCCAAAATGATCCAAACCACGATAAGGCACGTAAAGTACTCCGTAGAATACGAGGCACGAATGACGTTCAAGACGAGCTGGACGACCTGATCGAGGCCAGCCGAGCCTCAAAAGCAATCGAGCACCCGTTTCGAAACCTGATGCAGAGGAAGTACCGGCCGCAGTTGGTGATGTCGGTACTCATCCCGTTTTTCCAGCAGATAACCGGAATCAACATCATCGCCTTTTACGCTCCGATTTTATTCATAACGATCGGGTCGGGAGAGAATGCGTCTCTGCTGGCGGCAACCGTGACAGGTGTCGTGTCATCAACATTTACCATCATAACTGTAATTTTGGTGGATAAGGTCGGCCGGAGGCCGCTGTTTCACTTTGGAGGGATTCAGATGTTGATTTCGCAGCTGCTGGTCGGGGGAATAATGGCAGCGAAGCTAGGGGATCACGGGGGGATGGAGAAAGGGTATGCGATGGCGGTGCTAATACTGATATGCGTGTTTATGTCGGGTTTCGGGCTGTCGTGGGGCCCGTTGGGGTGGGTGGTGACGAGCGAGATATTCCCGTTAGAGATAAGGTCGGCTGCGCAGAGCATAGTGGTGGCGGTGAACCTGTCGATGACGTTTCTGATAGCGCAGGTGTTTCTGTCGATGCTCTGCCACCTGAAATCGGCGATTTTCTTCTTTTTTGCATCTTGGGTGCTGGTGATGGCGGTGTTTGTGTATTTTTTGCTGCCGGAGACGAAGGGGTTACCGATAGAGAGGATGGAGGTGGTGTGGAGGGAGCACTTTTTCTGGCGGAGGTTTGTGGCGGACGGCGGACGTGGGCTCGAGGAGGGAAAGGTTGTTGGGGAGGCTTGATTTCGTGTGTGTGTGTGTGTGTGTTTTTTTTTTTTTTTTTAACCTCTCTCTCTCTCTCTCTCTCTCTCTCTTTATGTATTTTTAGCAATAAAAAATGCACTAAACTGATCTTCTCGCGTACTTTGGTTGCTGGAGGCAGAGAGTAGACATGGCCAAATCCGATTTCGGCCCAGTTCTAGGTCCGAACTGTCGGGTCTGGGCCAAGGATTGACCGACCGCGAACTGACTCGAACATATGCACGGGCCGATTACGTGAACCGTTGGTTCTGAGTTGACCCGACTCATTAGAAAAATAAAAAATAATGAAATAATTACTAAAGAGAAAATAAAAATAAAAAGGGTTGAATTGTCGGATCGGTTCCGGTTCATAACCGTCATGTTGGTTCCGATTCTGGTTCGGAACCGGTCCGATAGTTCTAAAAGTGCATATATAAGGCCCGGAACCGGCTCATACAAACCACGGGCCCTGTCCAAGGCACGTTGACCACGAGCCGGTTCCTGGCTAGTTCAGGTCGACTCAGCGGGCCGGTATGGCCTGTGGCCATGTCTAACAGAGAGTGATTATGATTTATGAACTAATGAAAAGCCATTTTTGTCGATTAAGTATTGAGATTGTGCACGAAGGCCATTCAAGTATGGCACGTTGAAGTAGGAATGTAAAGAGTCAGATGCTAGTTCTTGTAAATTAAAAATTGGTGTGCTGTTGTACCAAAATAAATAAATAAATAAATAAATAAAATTGGCGTGCTGATGTGGGCGCGAGTAATATTTTCACTTTTATTTTTGACACATTGGCTAACAATTTTTTTCAACACCTTTATAACAATTATTTTTTTCTCTATATCCATACACAACTCTATGTTCGGATACGAAATATATACCATAACCGATAAATTGGATATAATGTTACACAAAATATATCATTTTAATTTAGTTTATAACTTATATGTAATTTTAGAGCTTATAACTTATAACTTATAGCTAAAAACCTAGCTTATATGATAAAAGTGTTTTGTAAAATTAACTGATAAGTTAGCTGAAATAAAAAATTCAACTAACTTTTGAAAAACTACCTAAAGAAACTTTGAGATAAGTTCAAACTTTTTAAAAATGCCCGTTCTACCAAACGAGACTTATTAAATATAGGGATCCTATAAATAAATCAAATAAAATATAAACTAGTTTATTTGTCTATCAAACATAACCTCTAATACGGGGTGTGTTCCATGCATCATTTTTTTATAAAGTAAAAGTGCGATCACACGTATAAGCTTAATAGAATGCAAAATAAGATTGCGGCCCAATACTCGGCCCATTTAATTTTGGGACTTTTTGGTTAACTTGAGCTTGTACGCGTATGGATCATGTATGTGTATTCTTCATTTCTGTTCACTTGCCCTAAATTAGATGAATATGATATGACTACCGCACTTTAAAATGATAATTATTGTAAGTAGAGTTATAAATCATATTAAGTTAGGTTATAAATCGTATTCAGTTACCCCCGTTTTATCTTTTCTAAATAGGCCGAGTTGGACTAGAATCGACAGGCCATGGCCCACGAATATGAGCCGAAAGCAGCAAGCCATTAGCCGGAATTGAAAGCAGTCGGGCCTATACCGATTCAAGAGTTTGTTAAACCCTTGTCTCACGGTCACACGCCGAGCATCTCCAATGAACCTAATGAATTGCAGTCTACATGGCAGTTAAATGTAAGACTTCCTCTTCTCCATGTACTGAATGGACTATATCACTCTCCAATGGTAAAATGTTAAGACACGTGTTTTTTTTCTTCTTCTGTTGTTCTAAAATTAAAGTGAAAAAAATGATTCATCATATCTAACAAAACCTCTACATGACCTCTACTTGTAGTAGGACTTCTGCGCGCATTTCATTTTTTCTCTTTTATGCCACGTCATTATGTGGGGAGTCTAAACATGACAAATTTTATTGAATTTATTCTATATTTCTATAATTAACAGTCCATTGAAGATGCTCTAATCGAGTTTCCTATAACTACTATAAACTAAAGGAGCAAAGTATATTGCATATGTTAACTTTCTTAGCGTTTTTCAATATTCGAAATTATCAGTTAGGAGAATAGTATAAAATTTTCCAACACGTTCTTAAATTGAATCAAGGGTCTCTACCCTCTAGGAAAATTTTAGCAAATATGCTGTTGCTTTTTATCTCCACCATTTTATAAAATATCCCTAATTAAAGACTGTGACCTTTGTTCTTTTTATTTCATTTTATTATTTTCTTATTTTAACATTCCAAATCCCTCTCTATATATCCCTCCTTATATATTAATTCAAAACGTGTTGAGCTTAGGTGACACATTCTCATGCTTCGGATGCTGACATGGCGAAAATCTATGCCTCGTGATGTTGTTTTTATATTATTTTTGCTCTGGAGTTAAGTTTGGTATTAGACATAAATAATTTTATACATATATTCTAGTTGTCAATTAATTAAGACAAGAGTTTAGTCCAGTGAGGCACAGATGCATGGTTTCAACTATATATGTTGTCAATTTCAAGATTAGACATTATTCGTGTAGATGATAACTGTCCATTAAGATGGCATCTTTGGTCAAGTCAAAGTTGAGTACAATAGGTCCAATTACAAATTATTCCTGCACATTGGCCCAATAAACAATGGCCCACTGGCCCGCAAAGAGTGAGTGGCCATATAGAGTGCAAATGGGCTATTACACCAAAATGGATTTATGCACACGCACATACATAAAATTGAAAAATGAAACATACTGCTTACACATTGTTGGATTTTAAAAAATGAAACATACTGCTTACCACCAATGAAGAATATCCGGCTATAGCTATTCGATATGATCCTAGATCGAATGATAAACGAAAACTTACAGTTGTTCGTAAGTTTTGCCTTCACAACTATGGTGTCCACACAATCCAAATCTCGGTGCGCGATCCAACACCAATGAATTATTTCGGTGAAGACGTTAGGAATCCTCAATCAAAAAGCAAGATAGTATTATGTGTTCCTACAGTGTATATCTTCTTCTCCCATCTAATGATAAGAAGACTACAATGAGATAATGATTTATTTATAATCAGGTCAAACCTAATTATATGGCCTTAGAAATCCTATAGCCCAATAGGTAATTGGACCTAGTCTAATTAATAATTTAATTAAGTACAAGTCCAGTTTGACTTAATTAACTATTTTCTATCAAATAGAAAATAATCTCATTATTCATAAATAAATATTTCAATCTAATTGAATATTCAACACTCCCGATTCACTCTTAGTCAGAAAACTGACTGTATATTTTGTAACCCTATAGGCCTTCATATATTTACATAAATATAATATATGATCCTTAAAAAACTCTTAGACTGCATCGAAGGACGAACTCAAAATATAAAGTACGTTTACATAGACAAAGCAAACAAACCTTTAGTGTAGAACTCAATAGTGATATGGTCTCTTCATTCACGAACCACTCGATTAAGCTTAGGACATGAACATATGTCTATCCAAATAGCTTAATCATTTTATTTAATCTTACTGGTTGATTTTAATTAGTTATATTTAAACATTAATTCAAATATAATCACTTGCATTGACCAATAACTTTATCAACCCAGCGAGAAATGAGTTTTATCTCGAAATTATATCCGAGGAATGAATTTTATCTTGACTCAACTATCAATTCTATGTATATCGTGATCAACCCAACCCAAGCCCGTATCTACCCCATAAGGAGCGTAAGCGTTAGGACTAGGTCTAAGTAAATCATACATGAATTGTATATTGACCTTAAGTTAAAAGACTATTACACCATTCCACACACCTATACTCTTATGGACATATAAACAAATGGCTTATCGGTAGGGCATACCAATACTCTCCAAAGTATCCATGTGTCCATCACGAATAATAACTATTCATAATAGTGAGATATACTATATTCTCCAAAAATATGATGCAGACCATATGTCAATCTATCAGATATCATTTAAATCACTTTCTTCATGATCATCGATTGAGACAATTTATGAGTTATACTTTACCAGTTAACATCTTACTCTGTTAATTGACAGTATTAACTCAAGAGAGCAATTAATTAACAAATTGCAGACAATCAAAAGAATTCAGTAATTAATGCGAAACCATGCATATCATCATCAAATATAATATGAACGTGATCAATTACATTTGTCCCAGATTAATTGTCTTTAGGATACATATACTAACAAACGTGTCATTCATAGAGTTAAAAGTATTATACAATTAAATGATATATACAAGGAACAATTTTGCTATGGAGCCATCGGATGGCTCGACTTATGGAACAATCGACACTTATTCACCAATATTATATTAACACGTGTCTCACAATAAATACAATTTAGACATGTGTCAATATATTAAGTGATGGATGACTC